>WUQG02402165.1:0-17409 GCA_011317285.2 Androctonus mauritanicus | reverse complement strand
ATTGGTGTAAATTGAGTGCATTCTAATGTTAAATGATGGAATTCAAAGATAAATAATACGAGAACGACATAACAACGAAGGCACATTTTAAAAATCTATAATCGATAACAACAAAGTTCATGAATAAAACAAGCAGTTCGGAAATAATTAACCGCCTATTTTCGAAACGTGTCTATTATTTTAGAATAATTAAAGGTGCGGACTTAAAATATATGTTATCAAAATTAACTTTAATGACGTAACTTTTACGTTGAATATCATAAAAATCTATTATTAGTTCCATAATTATTATATAGCAACACCAGAAAATTAAACTTAATCAGTCATATATCTAATTTAATATTATTATCCCGACTTTTCTTCTAAGTTTTATAAATTTCCATCAAATAGTTTAAAAGTTATTAAGGAAAAACTTTTGAAATTTTAATTCGTCAGCCATTTTTAAATGGCTATATACAGAATTATTTTATATATTTAAATAATTTATCGACTTTTCTTTATGGCTTCTGGACTAGTTATTGAATTTTTAAAAATTCAATAACTAGTTCAGAAGTTGTTAAGAGTCATTTTTCAATGATTAATTGCTAAAGAGTAAAATGGGCGGCATTGAATTAACTATAGAACATCAATAACAAGTTTCATGAAAATTCGCTCATTAGTTCAAAAGTTATTTGATGGACACATAAATAAAGAAGCAAAACAGCACAATTATCTTATAAGCCTTATGTTCTCTCGGTACTTAGGTAATAAATGATTTCTCATGTGGTTCACTGAGAGCTGAGATTGATCCAAAAAAAAAAAATAATAATAATAATAATCTAATAATCCTCAGTAGTTATTACTATAATCCGATTGTAACAAGACAAAGATTATTTTATTTTTATATCGATTATTTCTTGTTATAATCAATATTAACCAAAGTCACAATTTTTTAATTGATGTTAGTAAGCAACCTCATTACAAAATTTCTGATAATCAATGAAATGCAATCCGAATCGTTTCATTGCGAACGATAGACATGAATAAGCTAACAGAGCTCTTCGAATCTAATCAGACCATGTTTTGAGTTGTCTTCATATAATATGAAGCTATATTAGCTGATATGATAATCAGGTTTGAATAATTAGTAATCGCGTATTTCTAAGGTTTTTACTTATCCATAAGAAAAGAAATTCTGTACATGTAAAAGACATATGTTAAATTCATTCCTTTACTCTTTGTGTAAAGGAAAAATTGAACAATGTCAAGTTTTTATTTACTTTTACCAGTAAGTGTGTTATAATTTTTTATAATATTCCTATAAAAATTATTGAAGTTTTTGATATATTCTTTCTTATCTGTTATTGATATAAATAATAAAATTTAATTTTTATATTATTTGATTCAATATTATGTTTATGATTTAATTGCATTTGCACTACATACGCAAGCATCAATAACAATAATTATATAAATTAGTAAAATCAAAAATATATTTTATATATATTTATAATATATTTAATGAAAAATAATATTTACATTTTTAAAAATACTGTTTACTGTTTTGAAAAAATAAATAATTATTTACCATCACAAATAATTGTAGCTTATATCTACGAATAATACTCCTAATTATTGTTTTACCTAGAAACAGACGGTTATCTTAAACCTAAATAAAATCTAATTTTATTAGATTTTATTTAGGTTAAGATAACCGATGTTTCATCTATATGGAAAGTATTTTATAATACTTCCCATATAGATGAAACATGGGATCAATAAACCAAGAGCCAGATTTCATTATAAAAATCTGGAAGTGTAGTCCAAAATCGAATCGAGTGTAGTTCAAATGGAAGGTAGATACTTTATCACGCTGCCAAACCATCAAATCTTCTGGTATCATATTCTTTCAGATAAAATGAGAACATTTAATAACACTATAATCATTATTATAAATTAAAATCAGTAATGCACGGTGATTATAAGCCATTGTGCGATTTAAAATATTAATAACTATTCTCCACGAATTATATAAACATCTCTAAAATGTTTCAGTAAGGAAGAATAAGAAATATAGAAGTTTATTTATTTTAATTTTTCCTCTCTTACTTTTTCATATAACTCATCCTTTAGCTACACTAAATGGTTTCAATAAAATACAAAATAAATTATTAACATATTGAGACCGAATAATCCTGAGATTAAATATAAAAAACAGGACCGGTTCCATAGGTGAGGCGGCTAGATAACCGCCTCAAGCGCAATATTGATATAGGCGCCAAAATGAATTGTAAAAATATGAAACGTATAATGAAGAACAAAAAATATTAATGTGACAGAATTCGTAATAATACATAGGCCTAAATAGAAGGAAATATTCCGACTGTATTTTATCATTTGCTATAAATTTGAGATTACGTGGTTGTAGCGCTAAGAATTTTGTTAACACTAACCGTAACTGTAGCTCAGCTGAGCGCAGTTTTTCTAAATTGAAAATTTTAAAAAATCATTTAGGAACAATAACAACCTAGACAGAGCGAATGTTCTATCAATAATTTCTATAGAGAAGACGATATCTAAAACAATAACTTATAAAGATGCAATCAAGCAATTTGCAGCAATAAAAGCTCGAAAAGTAATTTAGAACAAATTATAATTATTTTTTTGTTTTTAAGTGTTGTAATATTCAAACTATTTTTGTTTTCTTATTAAATATAAATAAAACAAGTTTTTTTTTATTTAATACAGTGTTTTTAAATGTATTATTATTTATTATTTAGAGTTTACAAAAAAACTTAAAGAGGCGCTGTTTTTAAAACTTTCCTCAGACTCCACAATTAGTCGGCCCTGCTCAGATTATAAAACTTAAATAAATTACTTTATTTAAAGTGTTTTATAAACTGCTTTTATCTCCTTTAGTACAGAAGTTAGTAAGATTTTAAACTGTATAAGAACCTTGTATATCAAAAAATTAGCCGTGAAACGTATATCAGTTTGTATGTCTCGTAATATATCATTAAATTCTCATAGTATATACTGTCTTTCTAAATCTCATATAATATTAAAATTATGATTTAATGTATTGTTTTATCGTTTAATATTATTGTATATTACTACCTTCCAAACTGAAAGATAAATCTGCTTCTAGATCACTCATTTTTGATATTTCTAGATATATATTATACGAAGAAATATTTTGATAATTACACTTGATATAAATCACATAATAAAAGAAAGAATATTTCATAAAGAGTATATTTATTTTTAACATATTTCCTTCACGAAATTTAATGTTTATATTATTTTTATCTTTCTGTTTATGCTACTATATAATATTCGTTCTCATTTATATCTAAATTTTATTCTATGATTTATATTTTAATGAAAATAATTAAATTGAAAAAAAATCTCTTGAGAGATTTGTTAAATATGAGATTTTTCTACTTTGATTTTATAAAAATATCACTCTATAAATATTTAAGCATTTACTATTGAAGAAAAAATTCTAAATAAATATTTTTTTGATTATATTCTTTAAAATCTTTCTTTTTATCTTAAATTTTAAGGAATTTTTTTCTGAATGCCAGAATATCAAATTAAATTCATCCTATAAAATTATTTAATTTTTGAATTAAATGCTTGGAAAGAACTCCTATTCAACAAAAAATATTATAAGATAAATAAATTTAGTTTAAATTTATGAAAATATTCCGTATATATAACTTATTATTTTTCTCATATTAATTTACTTAATTTATTTTTTTTTTTTTAGTTTCATCGTTTAAATCTTATAAATATATAAAAATCAAATTTTTAACTGCATTGTTAGTTATATATATTTAAAAATAAATTTTATATACCCTTTGTATTTAAAATCTCCTCTGAAAATTTATTTTAATAATATTCAGTTTTTATGTCTGTCTTGAACAATATTAAAACCGTGTTACTCTATTGAGCAACGACGGATCATTAATGTGATCGATTAGGAAGATGATCATAACAAATATATGATAATCATTCGAGCCAAAAAGATGGACGATAGATTTTTATAAAGGGCTGCAGCAGTAAAAATGTAAATGCGAATGGAAGGAGTTTAATAAACCACTAAAAATGAATAAAAAAATAATTTCATATCAAGCTTTAAATTTTCAGAAGACATGCATGAAGTTTCAATCTTAACTGTGATTCAGAATCGATGAGTTTAATTCGTATTTCGATAAAAATAAATTTTTTTAAAGAAATTGTAGTCGATGAATAATGGGATTAATATACTGATTTTCATTAGAATTTATAACTTTTTTCATTTATTAATCAATTGGAGTTCACAATTTTATTTTATTTATTTTAATAAATGACATTAAAATTATGAAATCAAATTATTATCAAAAAAATATTAATTCTTTAAAAGCAAATAAATCTCACAGAACCAATTCTTATATAATATTATTTTTTTTCAGTCAATAAAGTTCTCCATTAAAAAGAAATTTTGGTTTTCTTGATTTTTGCAAATTCTTCTATAAGATTTATTATAAATTTATTGTATTATATTGATAAATCATCATCGATCGTAATCAACAATAAAATTTTTATTATAATAACAGCAATATTGTTTTTAGTTATTCACGCAATATTTTACATTTTTTGATTATCATAGAGGAAAAAAAATTTAAGAAATCTTCATTAAAATTTATAAATATTTGAATATTAGATGAAAAATGGCACAAATGAGATCAAAATTTTATATTAAAATTTTTTTTCAAACAGAATAGTTTTTGTTAACACAACTGTGTGAAGATTAACTCATAGGTTGCAGTGGAAAGAATCTTATTATGCAAATTAATTCCTATATAAAGTTGAAGAAGATGCTTTATTAATTTATATACATCGACATGGAACTTATGACTTCAAAAAAAAAAACGAATTATAAAAAAAATACATCTTACTGCCGAAATTTTTTGTAAATCTCTATCGGCCTAACTTTCTGACTGGAATGGCTCCCTGGGAATCATTGCAGTCAGAAAGAATAAAAAATAATAATAAGTTTATTTTGAACCATACCTCCATCGCATGGTTGAAAGAATTTTAAAGCGAATATTGTGGAGTCGATTTTAAGTTTATCGAAAATCTAGATAGTTGGAGGCGTTATGAATGTTGATAGAAAAAAAAAAATACGAACGGATAAGGTAAAATTGGAAAGGGAGTTAGAACAAAAGGAATCGGAATAAATTGAAAATAACTTACAGTCAATGAGTTCTAAACTTGAAGTTAGAGAATAGGCAATGGATAAATACATCATGACCACTGGGCGAAAGAATGTGCGATAGGCAATTGAGAACAAGAATAAGGAAAAAAAGGAGTATAGTCGACAAAAATCAGCATCCTAAGGAAATACGTAATTAAAACTAGATCAATGATTACTTAGAGTAGATAATAGTAATTAAATAAATTACTTTATTTAATGTATTAGAAATTTCATGGATAGAAAGAATTTTTACAAGGAATTTTACAATTAATCAAAAATTGCCAATCATTCAGTTATTTTGGTTGGCAAATACAATAAATAATGTTTAAATTCAATGATTCAAAAAAAATTAAATATAATTCAGCGGAATAAATTTACAGTAATACGTTCTGAATAATATATTCTAGACTTATGAAATATTCAGTAACCATAACAGATCAAGAAGCCGTAAAAAAAAGATATTATACTAACAGAAATTAGCAATGACATATACCATCGCTCACTTCGACCATAATTATAAAACTAATAAAATAACGAAGAAACATAATAAGCGTGGTTAAATTTCAAGAAAAAACGGTTATGAAAAATATTCATAAACGTCTTTATACATACAGTCACAAATTTTGTATAAATCGTGTTAGTGATATGATCGATTGGAAAGACGATCAAAACAAATGGGTTCGATATTCTCTAGCAATCATTCATATGAATAGAAAAGACTATAGATATCTATTAAAAAGATACAGCTCTAAGATGTGAATGTAAATTGAGGGAATTTAATGCACTACAAAAAGTTAATCAAAAGAATTTCGTATCAAGATTTAAATTTTTAGAGAAAGTCATATATGAAGTTTCAATCGAAACGATAGATTGACTAATTTTAATTTTAGTTTCAGAAAGATGAGATCGATAAGTTTTATATTTAAAATTTCAAATAAATTTCGAAAAAATGGAATCAAATAATAATGAATGCTACATGATAGTTTATACAGGCTGATCAGTGAAATTTATTTAAAATAATACGAATGAAGTTATAAACTTCATCCTTTTTCAGAGGGGTATTCGAGTCCATTCTGCTGAATTCAGTCCATCAACATTTTGGCTTAAACCCATTACCAGTGCTTGTGAGCCAAAATTACACTCTAAACTGATCGTCGTCCAATTTAACCCTTGAAATTCGGCGGTATAATTAACACCAACCTAATCTAATCTCATTAATACTGTCAGAAAATTATCTTCTGGTACACAGTCATGAATAATCTAAAATTACTTGACATCTGGCAGTGTGTCTGCTGTTCGATTCTGCGACTTAACTCGGTGAACCTCATCTCACAACTTTCAAGTGCCGGATAATTATTAAATAACGTTAAAATTGTATTTGTGTATTCTTTAAAGCGATAGATGATAATGTTTAATAATATTTCATATTTTTATCTATAATAATGGCTGATAATATATCTAAAGTATAAATATATCGTGGACAGCGTTGGAATTATGAGAGGGGAATTTATGTTTTTCTTTTTATGACAATGTTCACATATTCTTTAAAACAGCTTTCTTTGAAAAAATAGTAAACATGACTGCATTTGTATAGTAAATAATAAACAAAGCTAGTATATTCAAGTAGATTATTTATGATAGCTACCAAAGTTATTTTATACAGTTGGAGATGCTGGATACGAATCTAATATAATAAAAACTAGCAGCTTGATAATCCGATTAAGATATCCGATAAAAATAATCCGACTAGAAAATACTATCGTTCAAAAATATCAAAATAATTCTTACTTCACGCTGTAAGATAATTATGTTTAGAAATAACTTAAAAATCAGTATTCTAGAATGATTAAAGAAAAAGAATTTAAAATAAGCATCATCAAAATTATGTTCAATGGCATAATGTATATATAAAATGTCATTAAAATCTATTAAATAAAATTACTCAACTTCGCCATTTTTAATAACTGAAGCTAGAGGATTAAGAAGTAATGAAGCAAGAAGATTATCGTTATTGGCCGAACATCACTTTAAATTTCGTAAAAATATATCATTTAATTCGAAAATTATTAGTGGAGGACATATAAGGCAGATAACATGATAATCTTAATTTCTTTCAGAAAATAGAATAAAAAGTGGCATAAAAATCCATTACTGTCTTGACTATTATCTTGTGATTCGATTACAAGATATTAACGTTCAAAAACCAAAATATTTCGAAAGCTTGTGTGCCATGTTTGTTTAATCATTCTTAATTCATGCTGTAAGATAATTTATTAAGCTAATATGTGACATTTGAATGATATTACAAAAAAGATCATATTCAAAATGTACCAAAAGTCCAAATATTTGGACTTTTGTATGTGCATATTCAAAAGTCCAAATATGATTAGTAACAAATGGAAATACTGTTTATCGAGACATTTTATGCATATACTTACATAGTACAGGACCGTTAGTTCGAGGTATTGTTAACTTTTATTAATTCCCGAATATTTGTATTGATTTTATTATAAGTAATACATTATATGCATTATTATTTATGTATAATTACTTTTTATTTCATAATATTTATATTTTCTAGATTTATTGTTACCAGTATTACATTTTATTTAAATATGATTTTAATCTGTTTATTGTTACGTAACAATGTATACGTTTTTTTTTAATTTAAATAGTTCTATTCCAGACTAATGCGATATCTTTTGGCACTAAACTTCTTGTTAAAGTTGGCCCGCAAACATGAAAATGTAATCGAAGTGTTTTATTTTATTGTTAATGATTAATAAATCTTGTTATAAGACAAAATTGTTTGGAACGTAGTATAAAATATATATTATTTTAGGAACACAAAAAAAAAATCACATGGAGAAAAATAGTAGGACAATAAGTAGGAGAACAATCTTTTGGTTTCAGATCGATTGGAACAGGCGTCATAAGCCTAGAAAAAATATGTTATATAGTAAATATGACAATATATAAACATAAATAGCAATTTAGATCATAATATATTTAATATCAAGATATTGTTTATCTTACAAAACACAGAGAACTGCTGACATCAGAAATAGTCGCAACAAAAAATTTATTTTTTAAAATTCAATATTAATGTTAATATATTGAAAAATAAATATTTCGTTAGAATTATAACGTATAATTCTTAATGCTAGATAGATAAATCATGAAATCTCACTTGGTGCTAAATCATCAGCAATCCGAGACTTCTTTAAGTTGTAGATTCTGTTAATACTTCTTTTGCAGTCAGTTTTTAACACCATCACAAAACATAGTCGAATTGTGTAAATTATGGAGATGTAAAAATTAATTTATCAATAGTAAAAAGTAATTTTAAAGCTTCAAATTTTTGTCTTCGATTTCTTTAAAACTTTTCACTAATATACCTGAAGTTTTTCCTGTAATCTTCAATGTCTTTTATTATCTTCTTAGAAAAAGTAATATTTTCTAAAACATTTTCTAACATTTCTTGTTTTCTGCAAAAACTATTTTTATATTTAATGCGAATATTTCTAAAGGATGAGTATAAGAACAATAGTGACAACTAAGACTGGAAGAAAGAAAAATAAACTGCATTCCTATTCATTGTTTTTGTTTTCGACTCAACATGCGATTATTGCAATGTCCATCAGCTTTTTATTGTCTATTCTTATTTTTAAAGCTATTTATTTATTGGTAATTTCAGTCCTTCAAAAAGCATCTTGTTAAGAAACTGCAAAATGTCAAGTCAAATTCAGAATTTGACTTGACATTTTGCAGTTTCTTATTGATTTTTTTTAATATATATATTTTGAAATTTCTCAAATTTTTTTAAATACAGAATAAAAATTCAAAACTGATATCGTATTAAGTTGATAAGTGTTAAGTTCAATATTTATTATATGTTATGCTTATTTTATATATAATAATTTAAATATTCTCAAAGAAAAAAAAAGAAAAAAATTATTCGCAATCATGTAAAACCCAATTTCTGATAATCTCCACAATTTTTACTTTTTTAAAGGTAATTTATTTGCCGGTAAGAATATTTACAGGAAAAGATTCAAACAGGTGAAATCATTATAATTTAAACACTCCAATTTTGTGGCATTCTGTAATGTTATAGTGTACCTACGAGTTCAGCCCATCATGTGGTAGGAAGTAATGAGATACTCACAGAACTTATTGGAAAAAATGGCATCTTTATTTCTTTAAAAACAGTTAAGTTTCTCCAAAATATCTTGCGGAACACGAATTTCAACATTTTTCTAATATTTAAACTAATGCTTTCATCAGTTTTTGAGAGCAAGGTGATCTACAGTATTATTTAGTTTCCAATGGATTGAGATTGAATTGATACTTACATAATTCATACATACTGTAGATCAGCATTTCCCAAATTTTTTCTATGACGGAACACTTCGCAAATCCTGAAAATTTTACGGAACACTTTGGTTATTTTATAGTATAGGTAGATATTAATAATAAATAAATTAGACAAGTAAGTATAAGAGTTAAGAAAACAAAACAATCATCATCAAATGTAATTATGTAAAATGAAAAGTATGAAAATAGTAAATAAACTAGCGAATCCAGCAGTTTCAACTTGGCACAGCATTTAAAATCGTATGAGGTTTATATTAATTTTCATAATTTTTTATGGAACACTTATTGACCTTCTGCGGAACATAGTTTGGGAAATGTTGCTGTAGATATTATACATAATTCGTAAAAATACAAGAAAAATAACAATTCCCATATAACTTGGCACGATCACTGCAATAAATGAAAACATCGCATCGAAGCAGAGTGCCACTCAAGTAAAACCTTATTAATCTATTTAGTGGTTTTCCATTTCCTGCCAATGTTCATTAAATCAATATTTAAGAACTCTCATACTGTTTTGGTACAAAACTAATACAGTTTATCCAATAACTTCTGCGAATGACCTTTTTTTCTACAGCATAATGGCAGTTTGCGAAGTCTAATGGTTTCATCTGTGTGGATTTCTTCCTATAAACAGAGTTAATTACCGATCGATGGTTAACTTTCTATTATTATCCTATGATTTCTTTTTTAATTTGAAAAAAGTTCATTTGCTTGTGAAAATAAAGCGCTAATTTAATTTATAATGAAAACTAAATGTTATAATTGTATACTAGCATTTTTTAAATGCATAATTTTCATAGCCAAAATTATGAAATAATAAAATTCACATGTTTTTGAAACTATCAATGCAGTTTAGTTAATTTATAATTCAATTATTAAACTATATGGAAATTAAATTATTATCGTAAATTAATTAAACATTTATAAATATAACTAAAAATTTCCTTATATTTCTTTTATCAAAAATTTTTCAACAGAAAAATATTTTATTGTTGCAGAACTAATGTTTTGCATCAATAAAATACTTTCTCTTGAAGTGCAGCAACTTTTATTTTTTAAACATTTTTTTCTTTTTTTCAGTTATTTAAATTTGTTTTTGAATAACGCATATTTGATGATATTAAACTGATATAATGGTAACATAAAAACGAGAAAATATTATTTATAAATTCGTTCTAAAAATCAGTTTTTAATTATTCATATCGTAAACATTAAACAGAAATGCGATTAATTTTCTTCATTTTGATAATTTTTCTTATAGATATTATTATTTTATTATTCTACGAAGTAATTAAATAATGAATATAAAAAAATATTTATTGTGGTGTATTTAATGTAAAGAAAATTACATTAATTAGTTAATGCGTTTAATTATAATCAAAATTTTAAATTCTCTTTCGATGCGAATAATTTGCGTTTTAAAATTAAAGATTAGATAAATATCATAATACTTATATCGTATATTAAAGATTTATTTTGTACAATATTTAGAATTGAACTTATATATTATTACAAAGACAATAAAGAGTTAATATCGATGTATATAATTAACTGTTGAAGATAATTAAATTATGTCAAAAGCACCAAGTTTAAACTAATGATGATAAGTTAAGAGTTTTCAGTAAATCGATAATTCTAAGATATTCGCTTCAGCAATTGCTATTATATCATGACGACAAAATTTCATAAATTATATATCGATTTTGGCTGCATGCATGAATATAATTTTAATTTATATTAAAGTAGATTATTACTTTAGCATACCAAGTTTTTTTGTATTGTAAAAAAAAAACAGAATCTAAATTAATAACGACACTATTTTAGCACCCAAATATAAAAAAGAAGTCCTTTTTTACAATCAAATCAAATATTGAATATTATAAAAAAATTATAATTAAACAAAGTTCTGCGGTCAATAAACAAGAATAATTTTCATCGTTCCATAAATGTTAATAACAGAATCTGAGATAGTTTGCAAAAAAAAAAAAAAATATTTCCAAAATTATCTCATATTCAATAGTAATCTTTAATATTTATTCTACTATTGAGACTAATTTAAATCGTTTATAAAATTGATTAATTATTCATAATTAATAAATTATTCTTATCTCTGCTTGCATGTTTCTCGATGAGTTTAAATCGATGAGATTATCTTGAATGCCATTTAATTTAATTATAAGTTTCTCTTGTATTTAATCATGTATACATTTATGATTGTATTTAGATTTGACCATGTTCTTTGAGAACTGGAAAAAATTCTTAAAATATTTATTTTATGTAATCCTTGCAAATTTTAATAACTATAAAATTAAAGAAAAATATATAATAAATAAATAATTATTAAGTTTTATTATTAATATCATATGAAACTGATTTTCTGTATTTTTCATAGTATAAGGCATTTAATTTATATGGAACAGTCACTTTTTAATCAGCTTAGCTGAATTTTTGTTTTATTAAATAGACTTATAGAGGAATAATAAAATGATCTGAGATATAAAGAAAAATATAATAGCTGTTGGTAATTTCAGATCTAACAGATTATTTTATTAATAAAAATTATGAAATGCCAATAACACTCGAAGCAGAAAAACATTTAGAACATTGTTTGGAGCGTTATTAATCGTTGATGTCGCAGTTTTGTAGATAAAGAATTTGACGTTTGACGGAAAGGCAATTTCTGATTTCTGTATAAATTGAAATAACTATTAATACAGAAAATATATTGCAATAATTCAATGTTATGTTTAACAGAAAATAAGAGTCAAGCAAAAATTTGAAACAATTCAACTTACCATTTTAGTTTATTGCGTTCGCGTCGCGTGTGGGTAAACTCTTCGCGTCGTTCGCTTCTTCTACTAATCTTTGATACCTTCTAGTTTTCTTGAAGCCTTTCTTCTCATCATTTTTGAACTCCCACTGAGTTAAATAATTTTACCTCATATTTCCATTCTACTTATAAGCTAGGGAAGTCAACTTAACAGTAAACGTTTAGAGATTGTATTCATCTATATACATAAACATATTTACAAATGCTTGCATACGTGAAATGTATATATATATATTAATTTATTTATTCACATATATAGTATGTACTAATAATGTATATTTAATTTAATCGAAACAAGTGTTTTATCTATGAGGTTAAGCATTTGCTTCATTAGTGTTTTAATGAAAATTATGTTGCCATTAATAAATAATCAAATTAAAACAAATTTTTGCTTCGATTAATCACGAGAAAAATTTATTTAAATTTATTTGGCGTTTCTATAATACAAAATGTGGTAGCTCTATGATCAATAAGTTAGATCGCAACAATAAAAAAACAAATGTTTACAAACCGTAATGATATTATTAGAGTAGAGAATTTTTTGAAAAAATGCGATAGGAATTTTGATGCTCTGGTAATATAGGACCCGAAAACAACTACATAAATTTAAGCTAGAGTTTGCAAATAAACTTCAAGATTAATACAGTTATCGATCAGAAACACTTCTTCATCCTTGACAATTTTCCGTCCAAATAGAAATATCTGTCATGATATCGAGACTATACTTCAATATATGAATAGTTTGTGTATAAACAAGTAGTCAGACAATTTCAAGTAGTTTGAGAGAAAACCATCTAGGAATACGTGTATCAAAAAATTCAGACAAGCATGACAAGGGCTAATGAAACTTTTGGCTAAAGCTAGTCAATTGAATGCTTGCGCGCGCCGCATAAGCGCAGTAAAGAGCAAAGCGACGCGATGACACCAATCTCTAAGCATAATTCTTATTAAAAATTAGGTTAAAATTTCGTAAATGAAATAATATCATGCAATATCATAAATTTTAATTTTATAGCTAATTTATAACTATAATTAATATTAGTAAAATTAATAACGTTAATTAATTCTTACAATCTTAATAATTAATAAACAATTAAGGTTTAAAAAATATCTGCTTTTTTATTTATTTTATTTGTGTATTTGTATTATTTTTCTGTTTTTGATTTTAAAAAGTATTTTTTTTCCGAATTTAATTCAATCTACACATAAAAGATCATCAATTAGATGTTTGAATTAATTTTTTATTAATATTTTAATCCCATTTGGACAAAAATGAATTTATCATCTTTTGCCATGAAATTAAATCAAGAATTTGTTTATTCTGTATTGAAGATAATAATCCCATTTAATATAATATTTCCTTTTAATTAAAACAATAATATTAGCAGTTAATCATAAAATATTAAAAAAGGATTAATTTTTTTTCGTATAAAGTAACAGCGCATTAGTTCATAAAGCATTTATGTAGAAATTGTGTTTATAATTATAATAATTTATTTCTTGAGTTTTGATCAAAGAACGATTGATTATTAATTAATTTTATCATTCTTCTCCATTCATATTTTTTCATTTAAATTCTTCAAATAAAGAAAATGCGATTAATTTGAGAATTTTTTTTTCTAATATCGATCTATCGTGATACAATTTTACTTCAATCTTGAACTCCATCTAGAATATAATTTTAGTTTCTAAAATAATTTTTTCGCATTCAAAATTTGTATTAGACAGAAAATTTCGGAAATTGATGAAACCATAATCCTATCAAAGTTTTGCCACTTATTTATTCCCTTTCATAACATATAGTAGTAAGTTATTAAAGCATGAACAAGTTGCAAAACTGATGGGCTTAATGCAACATCGATTGGAATCTTTTGTTTATAATTTTATTAATTATAATCCTTAAAATTTTACAGAACATTCTGATGTTTCTTAGAAATGTTGAAATATTTGATAGAATTGAAGATATTCTTTAATTAGTTAGCCTAATTAGTATAGATATTATAAAACTTTTGCGTATATAAAACATTCTACTTTAACGTTAAAAATGTTATTGCTGAATTTATGTGTCAATACACGTAATTTTTTTATATTTTTCCAGGTGATTAAAATGCTTTTTATGGTGGTTGCCCTATTTGCAATCTGCTGGTTTCCTTTTCAAACTTATAATCTCCTCCGAGAAATAACACCGGCCATAGACGAGTAAATATTTGAAAAATTTTCGATTGAAATGACTAAAAATTTTAATTATGTGATTAAATGGAACTAATTCAAATGATGAAAAGAAACTTAATTCTTTTTTCAGATACAGATATATTAATGTCATTTGGTTTGGGTCACATTGGTTGGCTATGAGTAACTCATGTTGCAATCCTTTCATCTACGCTATTTATAACGTAAGTAATTGTTTTTTCTAATACAAATTGTATAATTATTGCATATTCTATACAGTAATGCATTTAATATTTTTAAATCAAAAAGATCTTTTTATTTTAATACTATTTTCTAATCATTTTGTTAATATTAAAATTATATTGTAATGCTTTTTGTGTTAGAATTTATTTCTTCAATAAAATAATTTTATTTGATTATAAAATATATGTTACTTAAACTGTTGTAGCATAATTGAAAAAATAACCTTTAGATAAATTTTTTATGACAAAAATATATCAGCATATAAATCATACCTATTTTTGCTACATTTAAACATATATCGATCATTTACTAATTTAAATAGATTGCAGAGAAAGTTTTTTCTATAGAAACAGATGAGAGATTATTTCCACATACCAAATGAACTTTCTTCATTTTTTCCAAGTAATTTAAATAAATAATCAAGTTGGCAAAAATATTCAACGATTTTTTTCCTTGATCTGGATTTTATTAGATTTAAAATTTCAAGATATTTTATTTATAAATCATTTGAATATGATTATATCTAGTTCTATTTAAAGATAAATATGGAATCTATACAAGTTTTGTTGATGATTGACTTTACGTTGAAGGAATTGTTCGAAAATGGAATATTTATGGATAAGCAATCATGAAGACATAAAACTTTCTTGAATTCTAAGATTCTCTCATTTTGTGAGGAATAATCAGTATAATTTGGTATAAAAGTTAAATTACGCACGCTCCTCTAGTTATAAACATTCGTATTTGCGAACGTAAAATTTTCAAAATTCTTCGATAATTTTAAACAATACGATAGCAGAATTCTCTAACAATCAATATTATGCAAAATTACACAGTTATCCTATAACGGCAATATTTCAAGATGGCATATATTGCCGTAATAGGATAATAATTGTACGTTGTGAATATATTACAAAACACAATATATAAAATTATTTCAGTAGTTTTCTGGGCCAAATAACAACAGTATTTGAGTTACGAAAAAAATTTACGTACAAATTACTTTCGTAACTAAAGGAGTGCATATACTGAGAATATTTCTAATTCTAGTCAGATTAGATGAATTAGTTCATTAGTTATGCTGTAGTATTTCTTTAACCAGAAGCAGTACAATATCTTCATCGAATAGCATATTTATTGAAACTAATTTTTCGAAATTTCTGATTCTGCTTTAGGCGAATTTGATAATTAAAAGTGAATTTTTTCATCCCATTAAAAATATTCAGTTTTGTAAAGATTATTAAGCGATAGATTGAAGCGGATTAAAAATTTTTAACACCCTAGGCAAATAATTGTCTTCTCTAATAAAGATATTTTAATTTTTAAGAATTAATATGAATTAAATAGAACATTTACAAGTATTATACAAATAAAATTATCAATTTTATTCGGCAAATCCATTAACTATAGATGTATAATCTGTAGTTAATGGGTTTGCCGAAAACTAAACTTACTTACTCTTCTGAAAATAAAGTTTAATTTTTCATCAATTTCTCTTGTTGAAAAGAATCTAATATCTAGATGTTTAATCTATTGAAAATATTAGATTCTTTCCAACAAGAAAAATTGATGAAAAATTAAACTTTATTTTCAGAAGAATAAGTAAGTTTAGTTTTTCATCAGTGAAAGTAACTCTTAAATAATTTTCTGGATGCTTTAATGTCAAAAATGATAGTTCGCCTTAAATAATTTGTAACAAGTGGAAACAAACATACGAAAGGCTTGTGTTTTTCTTTTTTATCTACTTTTCATTTATTAAGTGGTAGAACCATTTCAGACGTCTACATTTTTCAAACATGATCGAAAATGAAGACATTCATATACGAAAAATTCTTTTAAATCTCTGTCATAATTTTTGCCTTTGCTGATTATAGCTGCTGTATTTTTATTATTATTATTATTTTTTGACATAGACCTATCTGTTGTTGAAATATTGGAAATTTTAAAAACAAATCCGTCACAAATTTCTGATATAGGCCTACATTATTTCCATATTTTAATTCGCAGCATACGAGATTGATTATTAATTTAAAATATATCAACTCTAAATATTTTCATCTTCACACGTTTTCTCATTACATTGAAGTTTACGCTTTCCTTTTCACCTCCTGTCGCTATCTTCAATTTCAGATTTTTCTTTGATTTTCTCTTTTTACATATCAAAAACATCCTATAAAGATTTAATATATCTATTACTGAGTTATAGAATTCGACAACTATCTGTATGTCGATATAACATTTTTCAATTTTTGACTGATTAAGTGGAACGTACTCACTAGCGAACTCCAAAATACTGTTATAAAAGCTGCCTCAAGCCGATCAAGTTTTCCTTGCATGCATACAACTTAATCATCTGCAGGAGATTTTTCAGTATAATCTTTCTTTATTCTACCTAAGGTTTTTAAATATAGTAATTCTTAAAATAACTTGCATCTATATTACTTATTTATTTATTAAACGCCCTACATAAAAGAGATGGGTGATCCCCAAAACATTCAATCAATTATGATGCTCTGACAATTATTATAGGTCTTGCAGACTCGATAAAAGAAAGAATTAGAAGTCT
>WUQG02402164.1:0-44288 GCA_011317285.2 Androctonus mauritanicus | reverse complement strand
TTATCAACCTTCTTGGCCCCCGAAATGTTTGGTGAAGAAAATATGGCCCGCGGGCTATGATAAGTTGGACAGCGCTGATATACAAGAAAATTTGTAAAAGATCTATAGAAATTTCTTAGATTAGCTAATAATTTCATTAGTAAATTAACGAAATCTGAAATTTCACAATACTTTAAAATGCTATAATTTTTTCGTTAAATATGTGAAAAATTTTTTTAATATAGCAACAATAAATCAATATATTAAAATAAAGTTTAAAAGATAATGGAAATTTAAATTCTACAAACGGATTTATAAAAAAAAAAAAAAATCCATTAAAAATATATGTTGGTTGCTTTTCGTTGATGCTTTTACATATTTTGTGGATTTTTGTGACATTTAAATTTGAGATAGGCCTTAGATTTATTTTTTCTTTTTGAAATTTTAAATCATAATAATAATAATAATAATAATAATAATAATAATAATAATTAATTATTAGAAATCAATAACCTAAACTGTAATAAAAATTTATAAATATTAACATTACTTTTATATTACATACCAAACAAGCATCATTCTTATTTGATATGTAATACATTTGAAAAATTTTATTCAAGTGGAAAAAATAATTACATAGAAGAGTTTTACTTTTCATAAAAAAAGTAGCAGATTATGGATGTTTCTGAACAATGAATAACAGGAATAAAAATGGTTGAATTTAATTGACAAATGATTTTAAAAAAATCAAATTTTAAAAAATAAAAATATGAGCAAATTTACACTATCTTTTTCCAGTGATCAATAATTGGACTTTATAACTCTAAACCAAGATAACAATCTTTAAAATGTTTAGGAGTGCATTTCTGATTTTCGATTTTACCTATACTTCTACAATTTTGCAAATTTTTTACATTTTTAATAGAAAAACTGCCTGCTTGCCTTCGAGGACAGTTCGCTTCTATAAAGGGTGTTGTACTGGGCAGCACAGTTCTATTTTGTAGCACTATAATACTATCTGTATTGACCGTCAACTTCTCCAAGAACTAACATAAAAGTGCAGCAGAAAAGTGCAAGAACTATTTGGGCATGCATATTCTGTAATGTTTTGTGCGCGTTTTGCCTTTAATCTATCTATGATATTTCCTATGCACTTAAAATGTTTCAATGCACGAATGGTTACGATGTGTGACAGATGCGGAACGAGAAGAAAATGCTAGACGAATAATTGAATTATTGCTCAAGTATTCTACCAGCATTTGCCGTAGAATATTATCTCCCGTTGATATTACCTGCAGTAAATCGGCGTACTTAAGGTAAAGACTCCAAGCACGTGAAAACAGCCCGAGATTAGATTCTGAATACACGATTCAACGCATGTATTTTTTCCAACATCAACTACTTTCACTTGCGTAAAACGTCAATCATTATGTTATAGAATTATAGCTTGTTCATTCACAGTTTAATGGCCTTAGAAAACATTAAATACATTATTTAAATTTCCTGACAGGTAGACGCCTTTCCTTGAATCTTTTCCTCCAAGGGATTACGAATATCATGTGATTTATAATGCGACGTGTAAACTTCCTTTAAACTCCAACTGTCCAATTTATTTTAAAACAGGAATGATTTGCTAAGAATAAAAAGAGTGAATACAAAAACTATATTATCTTTCATAGATTTGATAAACAAAATATGTATCTACATGATTAAAGACAAGTGTATAACGATACGCTTGTCTTTAATCATACAGATATATAATGGTTCACGAAGAAAATATATTTCCTAGGGATCATATGATTTCGAACAAAGGGTCATGAAACAATCGCCTAAGATTGTTTCATGACCCTTTGTTCATCTTAATCGCTTTTAAGATGAATTGTGTTGAAATGACAATTATATTTTTCATCAATAAACAAAAATTCTGTTCTTTGAAGTTAAAAATCAGAATATTTAAATTTCTAATCATCCTTCATAGAAAGAATTACTTACTATAACTTATTACATTTAGTTTTATTAAAATATAAAGCAAAGTTAACGAATTAAATGATTTTTGCGCAATTTATTGCTAAAATCTGCGAATTGAATATATTATTTTAAGATAGATGTTCGGAAATAAGTTTATATCGATCTCCACAATTACTTCAAAGTCGCATTTATCTATTGGCAGTTATAAATATAACTAATATAATACGATTACTGTTACAAGTTTATAATGATGAAGGATATTAAAAGAAAGAACAAAATTAAAATTTATTCAAAACATAGCATACGGAATATCATCAATAATGTCCTTTTATACGCTCTAATAGCGCATTTCATTATCTTAATAGCAATGAAATGCAAGACAACGATGTTACATGCTCCTGACAACGACTGAAGTTGAAATACTTCTCATTCTTAGACGAATTATATTATTGGAATGATCTCTGGAAAAGGAAAATGAAAATTTGCAACTGTCCATGCATGTCCGAAACGTATCTACTAGTTTCAGATCAAATGAACAAGATCAATTCATGCGGACAATTCACGGCTTTGAATATATCGATTAATTAATGCAACTATATAGTTGTGCATTATGATTCTATTGGAATAATTTTTTTTTTAACCAATGACCTTCAATATCCATTTTATATTACGCTTTGTGCAATCGTAATGCTATTCTCAAAAGCCTAGATGCTAGTGAAATATTTACTGCATAAATCTTTCTTCTAAAATAATCTCTCTCTCCATATTGTTGTATTTTTGCAAAAAATAAACTATAAGAATATAAAATACAGTGTATTTATTATAACGTTACATAAAGTTTTTTTTTAAATATATATTTTATAAAGAAAACATTTCGGGATAAGAACTGCCTTGAATTCTGTTAATAAGATTATTTGTTGTACACAAAACAATACGTAAATATCTATTTCAATATCCGTAATCGGAAAAGTGATCCAAAAGTATTCAAATAAAGTATAGGATAATTTCATGCTATGATAATACCGTATATAGTTTTTTTCAATCAATATCTTCAAAGATATGGAATTAATCGTATGAGTTGTTGTTTGTTCACTTGATTTGAAACTGATACAACATATTTGGATATTTTTGGGCATATCAATTTTTTCCATATATATTATTTAAATAATAATTGGAAAAAGGAAATAAAAATTAAATATTAATTTTCGCAATTACATAGTTAGCATTTTTTAGTGCAGTCTAGAAACAAGCATAATTTATATTTTTGTGTTACATTAAACTTTAAAATTGTTTATTTCAACTAACATATTATATTTTTATAGTTTTATAATTTAATTTTAAGATATTTTTTATTACTAATTAAACATTATTATTCAATAAAAGTATATTTTTTCTGTCCATTAATATAATATTTTTATATTTTGCTTAGTAGACTATGATTATATTCTCATGTTACAAAAGTAATTTCTTTGTAAATTACATCAGTTTAAACAACAGTTCCTGCTATATTTTAAACAATTTTATTATCTTATAATAATACTGTTTTCATTTAGTTGGTCAGATGGAATTTTATGGCGAACAGAAACAAACTTATTGAATCATACTGCACCAACTGTTTTCATTTAGAAGTAAATTATTTTCTATCCAACTTTATAAAAAGAAGAAAAGCTGAATTTAAAGAAAACATTATAAACGTAAAATTACTCTGTTCAAGGATCGTTTTATTGAACCCATTAAGGCAACTACTTTATTGATAATACAGTAAAATATATTCTATTAGAAATAAATGATAATAAAAACAAACTTAAATCAAAATTCGCATACATAATAATTATTCAAACTAGTTTTTTATCATGAAATATAAAATTTTCAAATGAAATGATTATTAAGAGATACGATTGTTATGAAAAACAATTGCGAAACAAATTATACATAAATACGGATATGATCTTAATATTCATGTTTTTATTGCTAAATTTAAAAAAAAGTGAATGTGGAATACAAATAAATAGAATTAAAAATATTACGCTAATGTTACTCTTACTAGTATATGAATATTGGCGTGTTTACTTTTGGAAATAATAAAAAGGATATTTATTATTTCCAAAAGTAAATGTTACTAGATTATAAAAATTGCATCGCTATCATAATTTGCAATGATTCGATTAATTTTTTTTCTAACAAATATTTAAAATATGCTGAAAACTTTTGGATTAAAATAAAAATTTAGTATATTAATTCATAAAAACTATAAACAATTTTAATATAATTTCTCATTATCTGCAAAACAATAATGAAAAATGATGATTATACATATAATGCACTAATATAATTTTTAAAATAATTCGAATTATTTTAATATACAGTAATTACTTTTTAGCTTGATTCCAAAATTTTAAAATGTATAAATTTTAATATTAAAAAAAATAGAAACTATTTTAAAAACAAATTAAATAAAAATCTATAAGATGTAAATAAATAAAATTTTTAGACAACAAAATTATTAAGAATATTTTCATGTGGATTGCCTTATTTAAAATAGATGAAAGATAAATTATTTCTTTGATCATATAACAGTGCTGTATTTTTAAGATTTTAATGCACACTTTCATCATATTTTAGAAAAGATTAATCAATCTATCCAGGAAAAGACAAATTTTAAGAGTCTAGTGACAAACTTTTAGGATGGTCAAGATTGGTCTTGAGATCTAACTTATTAAAAATGGAGAGTAACGGATCCATCCGTATATCTATCCAATTTGAGAATCGATAACGTTGGAATTAGGGATTCGATACATTTAAAGTTCTGTACCGAAAAATCAATAAGATGCAGTAAATTTTTCTTCTTCTGGTAAAAAAAAATGCTCTAACAATGATATGATACGTCTGTTTATTGCTTCTCTCACGTATTAATTTTAGTAAAACAAATAAAAAAAGTTACAATTTATATGATTAATAATACTAATCGAATTTTTTGGCTGATTTAAATAGTTAAATCAACCGAAAAATTCGCATTTTGTAGATTCTTCATTTATTTATTAAATGTTCAGAGTTATTTTATCTTTTTAAATAATGGAAACATTGTTTTGATATTTAAGAAAAACTGCTAAGAAAAATATATCTCAGTGTTCCTTCAAATAAATAAATATGTAATGATAAAATAAGAATCAAATAAATATTTTTTTATGACAGCATCATCTGTTAGTGACGTCGAAATTCATCATCATCAATGTTTTAATAGTTATTGCAAAAAAATCATTGGAAATAAATGTATGACTACATCATATCTATAAATAAAAGCAGAAAAAAAATAAATAAAAACTGAATGGAAAATTTGATAGCAGTTAAATCATTAAAATTGAGTTAAACGCATTTTTTGGAATATCGGGATGATTCTCTATCTGTTATCGGACGAGGAAAAAACTGATCTCTCTCTTAATGCAAAGAAATTATATATTTGCGTTCCAACTGTTTTGTTCATTTTTAAAATAATGAACAAATTAACAAGTAAATTTTCTCAGTAGCTCAATTCATAATTTTTTTTTAAATATTAAATATTTTCAGAATTGCTTTAACAAGAAATACAAGAAAAAGAATTTCCATAATAAATATAGAAATAGGCACAAGTATATTTATTATGAAAATGATTTCTTAGTAATGTAAAAAAAGATCGAACAACATGAAAACAATTTTAATAACTAATTAGAATAAAATTAGAAATTTAATATAATTCAATAAAGGCCTAAGTATTTGAATAAATATATATATATTGAAAATAATAAAACTGTTTCCCAAAAATATTTTTTTAAAGATTGATGCCAAATGACCATTACAAATAATAATGAAAAATTTTACTGCAAGTTTTTTAATTTAAAAGATATCATTTTATATCTTAGACCATTTAAAAAAATTCATAATTTATTTTATACTGTATTATGAAAATATATATGATATATGTAAAATTATACAAGTTTCAAAATTAAATATTAGATAAGATATTAAAACCATAAATTAATGAATATGCAAAAATAATGGTAAATATTTTTCGAAAAGGAATATTTCTTTCTTTGAAATGTTACATTATGGATTTTTACTTCTCAACTTACGCAATAAAAGAGAAGTACTGTTATTGAATCGGGAATCAGTTTTTGGATTTAAGAACAGGAATCAGTAATTTTTTTTTTATTTTTTGTATAAAGGATTATATTCGAAGTTTGGAATTTGATAAAAATACATGTTTCGAATTCATAAGAACAAAAATCCAATGGTTGAATAATATACACACGTTCGTAAGTTACATCCATATTCTGTAAAAGCAATTTTCGTGTGTGATTTATTGAAACAAAATAAACCAAAAGTATATTTGTGTTGACATTAGTTCTTTTGATCTGAAATTTTTTAGCAGATTATAAAATCGAATTCTAGATCACGATCGCAATTTTTATCATTTTCTTAATTAAATAAACTTTTATAATATTATATTCGATTTTTGTAAATTTCTAACTTCAATGCCAAATTTGTATCTATGTAATCTCCATATTTAACTACTGCGATAACAATCATAAAAAAAAAATCATAGATAATTTAATTATGATTATTATTTTAATAAAATTTTTTGAATCAATATTTGTTTATATATATATATTGTTAATAATACTCTTTTTGCAGATGCTCGATTTTTGTTGAAATTTATTTTTAAATATTATAAATGTGACTCAAGATATTAAAAAAAGTAATTTTCCTATAATTCACTTAAAACAAATATATTGAAATTTGATATGAACAATGTATCAATTACTTTTTCCAAAATAAATAAATAAAGTATATCTCAATCTTATGAGCTCTTAAACTGTTTCTAACGATGACAAAATCATTATACTGCTGCTTTTAAATAAGATATATTCTTAATAGATAATTTTAATTACATAAAAATGACACAATTTAATTTAATTAATTTTGTGGTATAGGCTTATTAATCTGACAAAAATTAATTAATTTTTTTAATACGTATTTAATTTACAGTTATTTAATCTTTACCTCAGTTTGAAATAAATTAATGAAAAAAATTCTATTCATTTATATTTTATTTTATCCTTATTATTAATTTGATTATTTGCAAAGTAGTTTAATAATTTCGAACTATTTTTTAATTAAAATATCATTTAACATCTTTGCCTTAAACTGAATAAATTAAATTAATAATCAGAGATATCCAATCCTATTTTCCTATTTAAAATTAAGAAAAATTGTTTTCATATGTTTAAATAATTATTTCTAATATCCACCAAAAATCCTTATTCTATATAAATCTTTCACCATGGTGTATTATCATCAAAATAATAACAAACAAATATCCGTCAAAAATCAATATTGCCAATTTATTAAATGTATTTTTTATCATAATTTGAATGGAAAAAAGTTTCGTTATTTTTCCATTTATGCCAGTCAGTCAACTGAAACTAATTTGTATCTATATAGTATTGAATTTCTCAATATAATTAGCCCTTAATAATATTTATAAGATAATTAATATACAGGAAAATATAATCATCTTACGAAAGTTTCAATATCTTTAATTACTATACAGTGAAATCTCTCATAACAAATACTTTTTGATAGATAATATTCAAAAAAGTTTTTATCCACCAAATACTATATTATACCATTTACCTAAAGGAACATCTTAATAACGGACAAAATATCTCCTCAGGTGGATAATACTTTGTTCGTTATAAAGATTAAGTAACAGTAATAATATGTAGAAATATTATATCTCTTTAGTTTATGCTCATAACTTTGCATGAGCTGAAATAATTTTATTATATTCAATTTTTCTATTTAAAACTGTATTAAAAAATTTCATCATCGAATCCATTTAAGAATATCAAATCGAATGAAAAGAGCAGTAGTTTTGATATTTTCAGTTTAATAAAATTCGTACGTCTGAATAATTTTAAACACAGTTTCCCGCTATTAAGTTACGGCATCTTTTTAATAAATTCAATTACTAAATTGCATATTCGATTTTCAACTGACAGAATTTAATACGTGCAAATGGAAATTTTTAATTTTTAAAGGATTTAAAATACTGTTCTCTTATCCATTTATCTTCTTTAAAATTTAAATAAACTGCAGTATGCCAAAGTTGAAATCATTAGTTTTAATGTTAACATTCTGCGTTAGTGTTATTTTAGAGGCGAAGTAATTTTTTTAGATATTCTATAAAAAAAGAGTTACATTTATTTGTATAAATAGTTATTTATGTTTTGCAAAAAACAGTCTTGTAGAATATAATAAATGTAAGATCAGAGTCAGAATAACTAATGGTAACTTGTTGCCCATATTTCGTTTAGAAATAATGTAGTAAATCATAAAATGTTGCTTTCATATCACAGCGGAAGACGGAGTAAATAAACAATTACAGAGGAGGTAGCATTATCTACGAGGAGGAAAAGTCAACGAGCCATTCGGAACTTTTTATACTAAGGGAAAAACTCCCAAATGGCTCACTTACTGATGGCTGCTAAATGGCCAAAAAGTCTTAAATCACGATCAATGAGCAGTTTTAACATCCTGCTTCAAGTAAGATAATGAATAATGTCTAATCATCACAGTATGATATTATTCTACTTGAGCTCTACCTGAGAAAATAAAAGTTTACAGGATTCTGATTAAGAGTTAACTAATGGAAATACGTAGAAATCTAGCTAAATTTCATTATGCAACTATTGTAACACTTCTAATATAATGAGATTTACGTTAACTAAATAGAATTTAGTATATACTTTAACAAGATAATATAATGCACCGTATACGAAATCTCTTCTAATAATAAAATTAATTTAATATTCTAGATACTACAATGAAGAATCTGCATTACTAAATTTTATCAATATTATTATTTTTTAATTTAATCTCTCGTTATTAAGAATTATCTAGTATTAATGATTTAATTACTAAAAACAAACATTCTTTAAATATTAATGTAGTTTCTGATTAGTGTCATGCAGATGTTTAGAATTATTTAGCGTACAAATCATAAAAATAGTAGTATTTAAAATTAGAAAAATTTAAATATAATTTATCATTCGACATGTAACATAACATTCGCTCGATAAAAATTCTTATCAGCTTAAATGTATACTCAAAATTTTGATTAATTAAATATTTCTTATGATATATACAGTAATTTATCATTCAGCAAATGAAATTTATCTTTGTTAATCCCAAGACGGCTCCAAAATTGATATATTTAACAGGTAGTCTAATTTGTTAAAACGAATGAGACATCTAAAAAAATTTTTTTAATGAGATTTCTAATTTACAAAATAAGCTTACTTAATTTCGAAACTATAGAGCATTTTGCCTTATAAATTTCTTATAGAACTGACAATCTAATAATTAATCAACTAAAATCCAATAATTACTAAGAAAATCCAGTAATTAATCACTTTAAATCAGCAACAGCTAAAAAAAGTTTTTTTATTCGAAAGTTTTCTGTATAACATGTTACATAAACAGTTTACTTTAGTCATATTTAACGATTTTCGAAAAAGTTAATAAATTAATATTAATTTTTTTTTATAAAAAAAATTCAATTTTTATTATAATTTTTATTTATTAAATATTTAGTAAATAAAAAGACTTTTATTAAACTTTGGAAAAATTTCAGAAATACTTGCAAGAAATTAAAAATATTTCTAATTAAAAAATAACAAACAGTGCATTAATAATTTTTTAATACGAACAAAATAATTATAAAGTCAAACATAATTTTATCTGGGAAAATTCTGAAATTTCTAATTTTTCTCATTAATATTAAATCAATTAAAATTAAATTGTAGCGTTGAAATCATTTAAATTTATGTAGATTTGTTAATTGCAATTATTTTAACATTTTTCAAAAGTTAACAAATGATTAATTTAATTTGATTTATTGTTATTTAATTTATAAACAAGAATGTTTTATTCTCATTTATAACAACGAAATCCAAATACAAACAAAATTACAATTTGGCTACATGTATTTAGTTTAATCTTTAAATTGAATCAAATGTATTATTTAGTTTATTTACATAAACAGGAATAAATGACATTAACAAAATATATTAGATAAACAATTATTGTACGAAAATGAATATTTTTCTTTGTAAAATCGATATCGTAACGTGACAAACGATTAATGCGATTAAATTTAAATAAACAAACAAATTATATAAATAAATGTTAAAATTTAAATATCTAACAATTATCTTTATTTTAAAAAGCATCAAATCGGTTCAAACGATTTATAAAATAAGTTATCATAAAATACTATGTATCGCGAAAACCGCTATCATATGATTTGTTTCAACCTAGATGATTCTATTATTTTATAAATGATTTTTATTCTATATATATATAAAATTACAAAATTAAATTATTATATTTATTAAATTAAATAATAGAAGTATCCATTCTTTTCTTTTATAAAATTTTTCCTAAGGCAGTTTATGCCATAACTGTATCGAATTTTTAAAATATTTAAAATCAGAAACGTAAAAAATTTTATTTTTTAATGAAATTTTATTAAGAAAACCTGTTTAATCTGCGAGAAACATGTTTACCATTTCTATTTAATCTAAATGTTTATAAAAAAAAATATATATATATATATTTTCACGAGTTTTGTTTTTAACAAATTTTGTAGCTAGAAGAAAATGGATTTCGCTTTCACCGCAAACAAGTAAATGCTTACAGGCAAGTTACCTTGACAGGGAAACATTTCTGGATGACAAAATTCGTCAAAAATGAAACTTCTGATTTTTTTTTTAATTTATGGATTTGGACTAAACTAATAGTAGGGAACAAGTTTCTTGCAGATAAAAACGGTTTTCTTAGTAAAATTTGTTATAAAATTTATTTTTTAAGGTGTAAATATTTCTGAAAATTTATATCAAATAAATATATACAAATCGCCATTTAAAATTTTATAAAAAGAGCATTAATCGAAATAAAAGTAAGTTCATTTATCTTGGATACATTTAAATAAATTATAGATACATAAAATATAATTTTGGAAAAACACTATTTAGAAAAATAAATGTTAGCATTTCATACTAATTTTATTTAAATTCTACATATTTATATGACTTTACACATCTATAAATATCACAAATATGAATTTAAGTAAAATTAATGAAACATGCTTAGATTTATATTATTTTTTCAGAATCATGTTTGTGTACAGAAGTTAAATGATTTTCGATGAATTAAATTTATAAAGCAAGTGCATTATTTTCATTTTATAATTTATTCTAATGTAAATAAAATAGCTAAATACATTTAATGAGCATATTACTTATAAATTAGAAGAAAACGTTAATTTGCAACCATGCAATTATGATTTACATAATAAAATAAATTTTAATCAGAAATATTACAAATTTGATACAGTAAAACAAGAATATTCTGCGATGAGAATATTTAATTATTTTTATAATTCGTTATCTAGATAAGAATCTTCATGATTTACGCTTATACTATTTCTGTTGTAATCTGGATCTAATCTATAATTTTAATTAATAGTTACCGAACACGAAATAATGCTTTTACGAAATTTATTCTTCTTTCGTCTAGTGGAAAAACGTTTGTTAATAAGAGAAGGAGAGAGAAATAATAAATAAGAAACAATTAAGTCTGACAAGATGGCATAAGCACATCCAGAAACGATACAAAATTCAATTAGAATGTATCAACAACAATATAAGTAAGAATAATAGTTCCAGTTGCCCGACTACCTGTCGCCATATTCCCGACCTATGTTATGGTAGTCGGTTCAGTCTGTATTCGAGGTTCGAGAAACCGATTATTAATATAGTTTTTTAAACTAAAGATCATCAATATAGATATAACTCAAAACTGTATATGAATAAATAAATAAAAAGTATATTTAGGAGATAGTAGTTGTGCATGTAACGCAATTCCTGAGCGAAAATCCTAAAGAAAACATAAGAGGAAACGATCAATACATCCTTCATTCCGAAAATCGGCATTAAGTCTATCTAGGTGGATAATAGAACTATAATGATTGTTTTGTAATTTTTTAGTAGCATAGGCATAAAACGGGCATACTCATTATATAAAAACAAATATAATGAATATATTTTTATTATTTTTTTTAACGCCAGTACTTTTATACTAAAATTATTAATTTTTAATCTTTTTTAAATAATAATTATATATAAAATGCTTTAAGTATTAATGTAGCATTACAGCCTAAAGATACGGATGATGTAACTAGTAAGTTATTCCAGTATTAAATCATTAAACAAACTTGATTAGTTGGTTTAAATTTCTCGTCCGAATTATTATTTACTGATTGATGTGATTTGCCTCATCTTTATTAAATTACTATATCTATGGTATTTTGATAGTAAGTACGATAATGAGTATAAATTACAAAACAGATAAGGTTTGACAATAAATCGAAAAACGATTTGGATTTCAAATGATTGATAATCATTAATTCTGATACATCTAATCAATTTTAATTTTTTTTTTCTTCTGAATCAATTTTTTTTTATAAAATTTCATAGTCAACTAGACAGCAGTATATTAGATAAAATAAAAAATAAGTATTAAAAATTCAATTTTTTTCGATATTATCCCAAATATCAACTTCATGATTTATTACTTATTTTCTGCTTCAATTTCTTTATAATTTACTTTTATATGGCATACATTAGGGAAAGAGAATTTTTACATGAAATATATATATTTCAATGCAGATAAAAAGTTGTTATAAACTTTACACACGTTGAAATTATTAAATAATTATTTAACTAATTAATAAAAGTTAAATTTCTGACTAGTTAATTATATTCAGTTTTATGCTCCTATTAAAACTACTAATTCTGCTATATTGGGATTTATCAGTGGAATGTCAATCACTGGATGACCATATCCACGACGAGGTTGACCATCGAAATGACGAAGATTAGCATATTCAATTTTGAAGTCCCCAGGCGAAAACCTAAGAGTAATCTCGAACAATCACCCGGTGGATATAAATTTCAATTTAAACTAAAATATTTACTTATTTGAATATTTCCAGAAAAAGATCAAAGCAATATAACAATGATAATGATAATATAAATTCCATGAAATTTATATTAAGTTACAGGTATAAACATTAACAAACAAATATTTTCTATTAAACTAATTATTAAATTATATTTAAATTTTGTATATAATTTAAATGACATTTTTTAAATACGTTTATATTCGAAGCATTTTAAATATAAGAACATTTAATAATATAAGGATAGTTGCTTTACTAATAGAACAGATAGAAGAACGATGGTTTGAAACAGATATAATAATTATAAATATTATTTTAGTGTAAAGTTAAATCAACTTCGATTTCTTTCATAAATAATAATGACTAATAATAATTCACGATAAAAGTTGTTAACTTATATATATTTTTAAAAAATATGAAATTATTGTACGATATATAAAACCCTAATATTCGTTTATTAGAATAAGCACTGCATAAATATTAATAAAAAATTTAAACGTTATTGTATAAATAATAAATCGACACATATATTTAATAATACATAGTTCGATTAACTTAATTAAAGATTGACGATAGCGTTAACAGATACTCATTACAGTTGATTCAAAGTAGCATATAAGATGATTGGGATGTTTTGAGTTTTATACTGTTTTAAGCTATTTATCGAGTTATGTCACGGCACAGAGGACCAATAAAATTCCAGTCATTAGCTAGTCGAATGGAAGGACGTCAAATTACGTTCGAATTCTCTGAAAAACTGAAGCATGGGAATCAATGGAACTCGATCTCTTATTCAGCAGCAGTAACCTGAAAGCATTCGAGCAGTTATAGGTTCACGTTAAAATGCTAGACTTAACAAGGAGAATAATGCCAAAAAATTGCTACTTTCTTAGAAACTATAAAAATGATAAATTATAATTTAATTTATATATATTACAAAAATCCTTGATCATTTATTCGTTTGTCAGTTTGTAAAATAGAATCATAAATCAAATACAATATCTTTAAAAAATTCAAATTTTAGGAAGTCTTTTCTTATTACACCACTTACATGCCTGTAAATTGCGAGCTTTCTAAGCGATTCCTTTACAAGATGGCAGCAGTCTGAAATTTTAGAAAGTTGATAATTCTGAAACTATCGCACAAGAATTATTATATTCATTTATTTGAGCATTGTTTTTTGATAACATTATTATTATTATTATTATTATTATTATTATTCACAACCGGTAAAAATTTCGCCTGTGTTTTCTAAGTTTGTTTAAGATGAAACAATTTAAAATTTTTTAATCCATTAAAAATTTTTTGGTATAAACTTTTTTACCATCGTTGTTGTTTTCACTACATACAAATGCTAATTTTTTTTAATCAGAGAAATACTAAAATGGTTAACATTCATATAAAGTAAAACTGTAATAATTAAATGATAATTTTGACAAGCGTGAAGTGTGATAAAAATATTGATCTACATTAAATATTGAAAATGATAACGAGCGTTATCTTTCCTGCTTCTGATATTTATTGTGCTTCTCGAGGATAAAGGGCATTCTAAATTATTTTATCGAAACAAAATTCAACTTTTAATTGCTTTTACAAATGAAGACTGTTATCGGATAAATTTTCACTGTTGATATTTCAAGATTTGTATACGAACTGATAATCAGAATTTTTTTTTATATTTAAAATTGAAAGTTTAATTAAAACCCACGAAAAATTATTTTATAAATTAATAGACATACAGTAAATAGCAGTTGAAGAATGTTTAGAATATTTAAAAAATTAGACTAAGATTTTACTACTTAATGATATGTAAACACAGTAGAGATGTGTTTATTATGTAAAAAAATCATTTCATCACTTCACATGTTTATTTGTTTTCTATATTTTAAATACAGTACTACATTATAATCTGAAATTACATAAAATATAAGAAAAATATTTAACATATTAGAAATAGCATCATAGACTAAATGAATCCAAAAAACATAAAAATATCAGTTTGGATATAAGCCTCAGAGACGTAAAAAGAAAACAGTAATAGAGTATAGGTCAATACTGGAAAAAAGCGGATAGCAAAAATGCTAAAATATTCAATAACAAATATTAATATTTCAACGAAAAATTTTACCACCAAAACATCAAAAAAGAAAATCCAATACTTAAAATCAGAAGCTATATTTCATTCAACAAAATAAACAAGACAAAGTTTTAAAAACTGCGCTTCGAATGTGTGTGTCATTCATAAAAAGGAACGAAGTCAAACAGCTTTGTTCCATTTATGAATTCCATTCTTAATGTTGTTACAGTTATGCAAACTTCTTTGATTAACGCCGCCGCAAAAGAATAACAAGATCAATCTTAGTTTGTCAAGAAAATATTTAAAAGTCCAAAGAATCAATTTTGTACATGTAGCACGGTATCTTCAACATCCGCCTATATAATAAAAGTATGGAGTAATACCAAACTAAAGAAAGCTACACAAACATTGGATGTTAGCCGCAGGGCGAAATATTGTCAATATCAAACACGCGTGACAATATTTCAATTTTGGATCGATAAACTAGCTCTCTTGTCATCCAGAATTAAAAGTGAATTTATTAGAAAAATTATCTACTAAAAATAACTAACATTATATCATACCGTATATATATACCTACATATACATACACAGTATATATCACATAAATTTCGAGACGTGTTGTATTGGTCGATATAATTACGAGCGAAAATGTCGATGATCAAAAACGACGCATTATTTAAAATTAGTTTTTAAGTGGGTCACCGGTCACACCTGCTCTCAGCAAATGGATCAGTGATATTTTGCCTCAGATTTATGATGTGGCTACTTTTAATAATACCGCACTATTTCAAAACTTTAAAACATTCATAAATTCTAGATGCGCATCCGATTTTTTTATTTCCTTTCCTCTCTTTTATATTAATTTCTTTTAAATGTCATTGATAGAAAAAAGAATGAGAACGGGTCTAATCGGGAAAAGCTCAATTTATCTATTGCATCATTTATCTTATTAAATCGTATAATATACTAGTTACAAGAGGATAAAATTGATATTCTCATAAAATTAAAACTAAATATTTGATGCAAACAGTTATATATCTAGACAAAACCAATTTAATTTCGGTACAAAAGCTTTTTGTTTTCATTTTGTTCAACGATTTTGTTTAACATTTCATTAACATTTCAAGATTCTACCTTCTAAAACCGCTTTGAAACATTTCAATCTTAAATATTTAATCATACATGTCAACTAATCGGGTTTAATTGTAAAATCAAGAAACTAATTATAACCACCGAAAACGCTATTTATATCATTTTATTAACAAAAGTATCTCTTCTGCTTACTAACGATTGGATATGTTAGTGTGCATTTTTTTTTTTTTTTGTTTTTATTTGATTACTTCTAAGAATAATTTAACCGCACTGTAGGTCAATTAAAACGAATGTGAATATATAAATTATACTGATAAATTAAGAACAGAAATATACTTAGCGTGACTGGTTGTTTCATATAAATCTATAAGAGAAATTGCCGTGCTCAGATATAACTATAATCTGCAAGGAGAAACAACTCGAATAATCCATTCCATTGTTTCTCTTTTGCTAGAATAATAATAATAATAAAGTATGGTGGGAAATTTTCCGATTTAAACAGTTTAATGTTTATATGAATTTAAAAATATTTTTAATTTAAACATTTAAATAAAATTAATTAATCCTAAGAAATTTTAACAATATTAACGATCGAAAATTTATAGTTTAAAATTATTTTAATTATATAAGAAAATCTACATTAAATTATATAAGCATTTAATTCTTAGGTTTAATATATAGTCCCTATAAATAAAATTATTAAGCCTTAATTAATGCATTAGTTTAAGCAGTAAAGTAAATGTTTCCTTTTCTATTTTATTTGTAATTCATTTATTAGGGAAAAAAATACTTTTAAACCAACTCGACTACTTGATTTATCGATTTCTGTTTTAATTTTATTAAAAAATAATTAAACCGTAGGCAACTAAAACAAAAAGATAATGTAATTAATGAAACTCTTTGTTATTTGTTTGAATTTCTAATTATCTGGACATAAACGGCTGGGAATATAAAAATAAGTCTGCAAAATGTTTTAAAAACATTTAATTTTGTTAAAATTTATTGAAACCTAACATGCTTCAGTCCAAAACACTTAATTCTGTGTCTTCTCATTACATAAAAATTACACAGTCCAGAAATGTTTATTCGGTTTCAAATTTTACAAGAGAATAGAAAAAGAACTAGGATTTTTCTTTAAACAGTTTCATCTGAAGGTTGTAATCTATTTTTCGTTTCTAATGCATTTTCGTCGCAAATTCTAAAAATGGCCGAGATATATTGAAAAGATAATGTGTAGAGAATGACTGGTATGTGCCAGACTAATCACCGTCAACGACATGTATAAAAGTTTATACCAATTTGACGTCCTCGACTAAATTTATGTTCTTTTTTTTTAGACACAATCAGTAATATTACTAAATTGATTTGTTTCTCAGATCATCTGATTGGACCAGGTGGAATTTAATGGAAAAAGAGAAACACCTTGTCTTTTCTCCCTTTAAACCGCTTAACGCATCGAAGCATCTGAGAAATCGAATTCCATCGGAAAGTCGAGTTCCGTTTCAAAACAGGATCGAAGCAGATCCGAGAAAAATCGAAATCTGAGTAACAGATATTACAAGTGCATTGTCGTTATAATGAATTTTGATAGGCAGCGAAATTATTCTGTTATATCAAAAATTCGTTGAACTAGAAACAGTATTTTCGATGAGAAATGAAAAGAAACATCAAGAGCATGATATTGCCATTTATTAAAAATTTCATTTATCGGTATTTCGTTTCATTTACATTTTTCTCTATTACTGAAATCAGAGAATTCGTCTTGCACGTTTTTCCATAACAATAAGCCCTAAAAAAATATATTATACGGCCTATATATATATATATATATTAAAGGCATTTAAAATTACACATATATATTTAATCTATAGATTAAATATATAACAGAATATTCAGTTCATTATAAATATATTTTATATATTAATCTTTTATTATTTGTTCTTGGTTTCCTTTTTGTATACCAAATTTATAATAATCCCTTTGATATTTTTATCAAATTTTAAAATTATATCCAAACTATGAATTTACTTTAGAGAAGCAGCAAAGAGAAATTTTAGTTAGGGAAACAATCTCTGCAAAAGTTACATTCTTTTGCAACATATAACATTCCTAACTATAGAGATAATATAATGAACCATATTCATAGCTTTTAACAATGCATGTGTTATATAGCAAGCAATACCGACTGAAAAAGTATTTATATAATACTGTATATGTATCCTAAATTATACACTATTTATTTATAAAATATTTGATATTATTATATAAAGAGATATTTTGAGGACAATTACAGCTATTTTCAGAGAAAAGAGGTCATCTTCATAATAGGGTATAATATATAAATCAATCATTTATTTGAGATCAAACGGTCGATAGATCGCATTATTACAAAAAAGATTGAAATTTAGATCTATTTAATGCCAAAGAATAATAATGAATTTTGGTTTCATTTGGCACTTAAAGTTAATATTTATTACTAATTCAAAGATATATTTTAAACATAGTTTGTTATATGTTCATATGTAAAAATATTTGAAGTCAGATGTTTTTATAATAATAAATGAAATATTAGCTTAAGTAAATGGAAACAGAAACATCTATTGTTCATTTAGTACAGTACTGAAATCAAAATGAAAATTAAACTCGCGCAACTCATTCAATTTAGTTACAGTGAATAAAAATCTGTATAACGTTTGCTATTTTCTGCTTCCATCCATAATTACGTCCAACGCATATTTATATCAGTGTCATTATATACTACAACGATATCATAGTTTTGCTTAAACTAAATACTAGTTCTATCGAAAATGCATTTACTTCACTCCCTGATTTCACTCATCACAACTTCCAACTGCGACTTAATAGTTGTAAGATCTTTTGTATGCAGTCTTTTAGTTTCTGTTAAGATATAACAGGCCTACTGGAATTTCCATATTTTTCTGTCACAAAAAATATGGAAATTCAAGTAGGCCTATTATATCTTAACAGAAACTAAAGTACTTAAAAAAGATCCAACAACTATTAAGTCGCAGTTGGAAGTTGTGATGAGTGAAATCAGGAAGTCCGATGGTCATATCCAAAAAGAGGGGCGAGAAACGATTGGTTTCCGATGAAAGAACACATTGCTGTGTACATGCACCCGGAGGCTATTACTGTCGTTTCGCGTTAACAACAAACACCATTTACTTTAGTAAGAGCAGAAATGAAGCAAGAATTTTTTCGAAACATCCAACAGAGATCTGCAGCTTAGCACTTTTCCCTTTTCATCTTTAAATATTAAGGGAAGATCAACCAGACCGCATAAAAATCAATACAGTGTTATAAATAATAACAGCAGGATATCTTTTTTTATTCACTAAAATTTTTCAAAGTAAAAAATAAAAAAAAAAATAAAACTTCAAAAAGAGGAAAAGTAAAACAAAATATATTTAAATATTTATTGCTCTTAATATGATTCCAACTCAACAATAAGCACATTTTACATATTTTTCTGAAAGAAATTTTAAATTTATTTAAACTCTGCGAAAGTAAAAATAAATTTTTCTGCGTAAATTCATTACACACTATAATAAATATAAGAAATTTAAGAGCACGTCATATATATATATATTTTAACACAACAGTTGCGATTCATAAGGCATACCAGAATGTTAACATTTGGATTTAAAATATTCAATTTGTTTTTAATAGCGAATCAACGAGAACAGCTAAGCTAGTTCTATTTTTGTTCTTCGTGCTATTTTGTCACGCATTTATTTTGTTTTGGTACTATACAATACGAAAATAACACGAACTAAAATTGATTTATAAGCGCAGCTATTCAAAATTCATTGAATTTTCTATATACGGAAAAATGAAGAACTTTTTAAAATATTAAACTCCATTTAGTTCAATAATCAGATCTAATAATCATTCGATAATCGTGCCGCAGAAAAATATATGCATAGACTACTTTTTTCCTCTTGACAAAAGTTTTTTTTTTATTTTTTGTAATAAACCGAGAAAAACATTAAAAGGTTGGAAAGATATTAAAATTTAATTTGGGGAAAATTAAGTTATCGAAATTAAAATTATATTGGAAAGAAATTTCATTAAATATGAAAAAACTTAAAAATCTCGAGCGCTCTTCGTTCATCCTTTATGATTTTCGATGTAATGACATGAGTATGGTGAAAGATAGAAGAGAAAAAAAATTATAAAATGTTTTCCTGGATATATTTTTCGTCAATTTACAGCCATTAAATTAAATTGTCGATTGATATTCAAATATAAAATTCCATTTCTTAAAAAATGTAAATTTTCAGAAAGTTTTTTAGTGATACATAATACTTCAACGTCTGCATTTTATAAATGGTTCAATTTGCTTATTTACCTGTATAATGTAGCGTTTCCAGAAAGCTTTAATTCCAATACATATACTATACCGTATGATATTCAACGTTATGGTGATAAATTTGTTTTATATTCAAATTAGTTCATGTGATATTCTAAAGAACATATGAGTTTCTCTTATAAGATTTTATATCACAAACATTTTTCATAAACGCTCAGATTCGTAGCAAAATTTGCAGAAAATTAATATCATCTACATAAATTACGAAAATTACTTTGGTACAAATGTTCTAGGTATAATTTTTTAATATTAATTTTCTTTTCCTAATAGACCATAATTAATTACGTGTGCCTAAATTACAGAAAATCGATTTCTGTCTCCAAAGAAATATTCCCTAACTATAATTATTATGCATAAACTCTTCTCGCACCATACACAAGTCTTTTTTTCTATTATTAATTGCATTTAAAAATTAATGAATCATTAAGCTTGACATAATTAAAAAATTTACACGCTTAAGATAGCTTAAAAATTTTTTTTGAAATTAAAATAATAAATCATACTATACATATATTTTATATTTATAAATTTGAAAGTTTCAGTTAATTTTCGGAAATTAACTAAAATAATATATATTTTATAATTTATTGCGATATCTTTGTAATCGCAGGTTCCCTGAATGCGTTTACAAAACAAAACTATCAGCCATCTGTAAGAATTGTATATCGATATTTGGCAATGTAAAGCAATATTTTACTTAAATTTGAGATACGTGATGACCTACATAGAGGAGCTTTATCATACGGAACTATGTAATTTATAACCAATCTTGGTTATTTCCGCACATATGCCAACATTTTATAGACTATTTTATACGCATGTGTGATGTTTTCTTTTCCTTCTAACGACATGGTACGGTATTTGCCTATTCAATAAATACAAGGAAGCAGAATCTTCTCTTAATCGTTTTTCCTATGCTCATCGCCTAAGTACAGTAATTAACAATTTAAAATATAACATGAAGAAATATATCACGAAAATTTTTATTTTTCAAATTTTAACTCTATAGTATAACTACACAATTTTTCTTCTTCTAAATTCTCAATGCGAATAAAACAATATTTTTTTTACTTTATATCTAATTACTTAATTGAGAATAACGAGATTATTATATAAAAAATTTGTTACATTTATTTATTCATTTATTTTTAATTGTATTTGCAAATCTTGGATATTTTAATTAAACAGCAATTTTTTTTTTTTTTTTTTTTTTTTTTAGAAATTAGACCTATATTTTGCATGTCATTTGTTCTTTGAAAAATGCGAGATAATTTAGCAACAAATTTTAATCATAACTGTTGCTATTCAGAAATTATGACTGGAATTAAAGCGCTGGTCTAATTGAATCGTTTCATCATTTTTCTAGGATGCAAGACGATAGATTTCTCATGTTAACAGCAAATTGCGCTCGGATGACAGGAAAACATATGGGTTATTACACTCGAAGACGATAACCTTCAATCAGTTTTATACTGATTCTAGGTGACAAATGGATGTCGTCTTGGTGTTTCTTTCATTCGAAAATGACATACCTTAAAATTAAGACTTCGAAAAATTTTCGTCTTGTTAGGAGGCAGACAAATGAAAGTTTGGAACTATTGGAAAAAGGATATATGAATGATTAAAACCATTACGTTTTAACAATATCGTTAAAAAAGATATATAAGCGGTGATCGAATTTTAGGTTATTTATATTTGCTGTATTATGCCAAATAATCACGAAAAACCATCTAAATAAAAAGAAATCCTTATATTATTATACTCTAGAGAGGAAACAATGTTTTATTTGATTTTAGAGAGACACACTTGGGAATACATCAGAAAACAGCGTGAATATGTTGTAGAATATAAAACAAAAATTTGAAATTCTCTCTTAAAACTTTATTATTGAAACGAAAATAATCTTTTACGTAAATTTGCATTCGAACAGAACGATATTAAGTACGTGTTATTTTTATATCAAATCAACTTCGGAAATGATTCGATGAAATGAGCTGTATACTAATCACCTGGCGAAAATTGCTCATTTATTATATTTCTGTATATTAGAATGCAATTTCAGTTCGCATTACATATTGCATTCAATGTAATATTTTCAATTGCAAATTTCCGAATTGACATTTTGGGGAATGATTAGCACTCGTTCTCGATTAAAATCGTCATTTATAAATATCTTATTTGAAGTCGAAAACTGTATTTTATTAGTCTAAGAGATAGACTTATCTTTCATTTACGCAACAAAATATAAAATGATTTCGTTCTCAAATTCCAGAGATGGAAAAAAATGTAGTATATATAAATTTTAAAATGCAGCACTTGCAGACGTAGTATAATATTTTTTTATATAAATATTTCAGTAGAAAAAATATATATACATATATAATATTTATGTTGAAATAAACATTTTAAACTCGTTATTGTTTTCTTTAACAAATTATAAGCGTTATCTATTGCAATAAGTTAAGTTAGCTTATCACATGATAAATAACGTTATTAACTGCAGTATTTTCCAAACGGTAGAAGCTTATTAAGTAGGAGAGTTAACTTAGTAGAAGATACCTGATGCAGACGCCATTGCCTACACAAACACTTCATCGTTATCGATCGCGGAAACCATGACGTTATCAATGACGTCAACAAACGCACCGCCTTCGGTCAAAATTTTAAATTAAAGAATTTAACCAGTGTAGAGTTTGAATGCGTGATGTTACTTAATAAACAATGAAGGCCATATATTTTGACGTAGAATTAATAAACAGAAGCGAGAAGGTGACGATATGTCTCTCCATTTTTCTGTTTTGACTATGGGCACGCTATTTTCGTATTATCGATAAATGTAAGATAGCGTTTGGAAAGAATAAAATCCAACTTATGGAAGACTCACGCAAAATAAAACTGGACAGAAGAATTTCCTAAGTCACGACTTTTCTTTTATAATTTAATCACTACATAGCGTTTATATTCCATGAAATGGCATAGTAAGAGGATTGTTAGAAAGTCTCTAGTTATGATCACTGCATTCTAAATGGCCCTAATTTGCAAGCCGGTATCATGCGCTTCTAAAATAACTCGGTTTTTAATATTTTAATACAATTACATGATTTTTATTCGAGAATATTTTATATACTGTTTATTACATCAGTATTAAAACTCAAAAAAAGAGTTTCGTTCAGCAATATAATCCGAATTTTTTCTACTGAATTGGGTCAAAATTTCAAACTGGTTCAATATCCGAAAAAGAATAACAATGTATAAATTTCTATAGAATGATATATTAAAATTAATGAAGAAACAGGATTGGAATTAAAGCGATCAAATACTAAGATCAATACAAATGATACAGTATCTGGAAATATTTTAATAGAAACCACAAACCAATCGTGGAGAACACTACTACACAATGCCTATAGGGAGTCATTAAATCTAAAATTCTCCATTGTTAATTTAAAGTTAGAAGAAACTGATAATTTAACAGCTAAAGTTATTTTGATGATCATTGTTATAGTTATGGTTATTTATAATTATTACATCAGAAATGAAATTAACTTTTTAAAATATATATTTATTTAAGTTCGAAAGAAATGAGAGTATAAAAACAAACTATGAAATTTTTAGTTTTATTTTCCATATCATAAAAAAAATCAAATTTTTTGTAAATGCATTTTTTACAGTTAAAAAACATCTCTTCCCATTACAATTTTATTGTACTGTATTATATTAGGAAACCTCACAAAAAGTGAAAAGCTTCTTTTTGCGACCTGTGGCAAGCTTCCAACAATATTGATTGGCTAAAACAAAATATCCCTTCAGATTTAACAAATTAAACCGATAGTCTCATCCGTTTTACATTAATAACATCGAAATCGTTAACAAATTAATATTCTGTGGTTCTGTTATAGTATATTAATAAAGTAGATAGAATAACGAAGACATGACCTATATTTACTCTGCCAGCAAAAATCGATCAACTATTGTGCTTGTATAGAATTGAGTCAATATGATTGGCCTAGAGTTGTTTGAATGAAAAGAACCTGTTTAAACTAAAAAAATCAATTATGGTTTAGTTGTAATTTTCTCTTTTCTTTCATAAAAATAAAATAAAATTCTCTTTCTATTAGTTGTTATAAGTGTTAGAACATGGTCAATTTTTTAAAATTTACTCCCAATATCATCAATTCATTAAACGCAGTTTTTATTCTATAATCTTTATTATTATAAATATATATAAACAAATTATTTCTTAACAGAGTAAAATAAATCATTAAATTTCATTAGGTCTGAGGAATCCAAATTCGAATTCCACTGATCTCTATTTTCCAAAAAATTGATATATGTCACTTATATTTAAACTAAAACAAGATTTATCTCCATTCTTAATTTTATTCAATTTATATATTATTATAGACTATCTTAATTTTTTACGAACAATTTTTAATTAAATGTTTAATGAATAATTTGATACAGTATAATAATTCAGTTTTCGATTTTTATGTTATGACTACACTATACGAGTATTCGGTACGGTAGTTATATAGCCTAATGATTCATATATATATATAATCATTTAAATTAACAAATTAAAATTAATGTCCATGTTTATATATATTTATATGCGTTTTATATATTTAAAATTATAAAAATTATTGGAAGAACAATTAATAAAATATATTTAAAAAATATACAATAATAATTGTATGTTAATACAATTATTGATAATAGCTGCTATATACCTTTAACATATGTACAGAGGAGAATATTTAAATTTAGAATAATAAGTTTGAATTTTTAGCAAAAATATGTTAGAAATAAGTTATAAAATTTTTCTTATTCAATTATTCGAAATAAATTTGTTAAAAAGCTAAAGATGATTTTCCATTATTATCTTATTATTGAATATATAGTTATTGTATATTATAAAATACAAATCCAAAACAAGATTTTTCACATTAATTAGTAATAATTTGCATAGAATGGTTGACTAAAAGATAATTTAATGTTTATTTAAATTACGGTATGTATAACATTTCTGCTGAGAGAAAATTGTTATTTTTCAACTAATGCATGTAACAGAACATGTATTATTCGCAAGACACATTATATATTTTAAAAGTATACTTCATTGATTCTCCTCCAACAATTTTAAGCATGTTTTAAATTTCTAATGTAACTTCTACATAAAAATTTCAGCACACTAATAATTCATACCGCCAAGTCAAAACAATTTACTGAAATAGTCGGCTTTCATTGCATTTTTCATACAACTGAATATGCAATGAAAATATTATAAAAGATTTTAGAATATTTTTATTTATATTTTTGAAATATGTTATTAATAAGTTTTAAAACATTTAATATTTTATTTTTAAAAAGCATTAAAATCTACATATTATTTTAAGATATAAATAAAATAATTTAAAACCATTTAAATTAATTTTTTTTAAATAAATATTTAAAATTTACTTAGAATTCTGAAAGTGAAAAAGAAAACTAGTTAAAATGTAACGACTATGAAATCGAAGAAAACATGGGTTATACTGAAAAATAAAGATATTAAGCCTACTAAAAATAATATATAAAGATGGAATTATATATAAAAATCAGTCCAATACATGTGGCTTAAGCGCTTTATTAGATCAAGTGTCGAGTGAATCGCTTTAACTACGTGCTACGTAGTACGTGATGAGAAAAAACGATAAATCTGAGATTTCAACCCATGCAGCATTTCTCGGAAGTATTAAAGCGTGAACATAAAATTCCCATTTCAATTCCGGTTGATTTACAGAAAAAAGGAAATGCTCCTTGTTGTAGCGTCACGATCTTTTCCGCCACAAACGAAAAAGGTCATAGATCTTTTCTTCCTTTTCCATGTTGATCCAAACAATCGACCAACTACAGCAGTATTAAAGTTAATTCGTACCAACATAGATGCCGCGTGTTCTGCACGCATAAATATGATTATTCATTTTAGAAATTCTTTCAAAATCACTAGACGGCAATCAAATGTGAAATATAGAAAATAAATAAATATAAAATCGATCGCTGCTAGCAAGAGTTATGGGTTGTTGATATAAGGATATGTTGGGTTATGTTGTGTGAAAAAATCGGTGAAGAAACAGCTGGCGTTCTTATATCGTTTGTTCGACATATTTTTATTCTTATATAGTAGTTAGGTTCAACTTCGACAGTAAAACTGAATACAAGACAGAAATGGATGAGTGGCTTAAACTACGCGTAGCCTAAAAGTAGCATCATCGAAGCGCAGCTAGAATGATAAGAGTTCCCGGCGGACCCGTACAACGGGGTGGAGAGTGGGCGTTCAAGGTCGTGGTTTGTAGTCGATAAACGGTAATGGCAAAATCATAAGATTTTTGTTTCGATTATATCTTTAGTTACGCGGCTTCTGGATTACGTCAATTCAACTTCGTTAATTAATATACTTAATAAACTACTAATGTATTAGAATTTTCAGATAGTATCTTACTCCATTTAAAATATCACAAATCTGAATGTTGGTATCTAAAAATTTTATTTAAATAAGAAAATATTCTTCACAAATTAATATTCGCACAAGTCAGCTATATTAATATAATTATAATAAGATATAATTCGTCCTAGAATTTTAATACAATCACATGTTCACTTGTAACAAGGCAATACTGTACTTACTTGTTAGTAAAACCAAATGGAGATAATTTTAATCCATTTGAGTACTAATCTCCAACAACGGAAACATACTTCTAATAAAACGGTATAATAGCCTAAAGATATCTAATACTATTACATTAACTAATTAAAAATCATTATCTCTCTAAATATAATAAAGCAAAAATGACAGAACATGTAGCCGATTATAAATTTTTTTCTGATTTATTCATATTAAATTACGGATAATTGATATCAATAAGTGTCATGATTACTGAAATATGTTAAAGCGTATTCAATTATTAATGAGATTTAAAAACTTTAAAAAGTTTAATTTCATAAATATCGAATATTGTGTAGAAAGAATTCTAATGCTTTTAAATAATAATTATATCTTTATTATTAGTTAACTTACTAAAACAAAAAATTGGAAATTTTTGAGGGCTTATAAAATGTGTAGCATTTATATACTCAAAAATAAAAATCAACTATTTACTGGAAATAATTATAAACAGATTTAAAATTTAAATTTCTTTATATTTCAATTTTTATTGTACGTATGTATTTGAATATATATATTGAGATTTCTCGAAAAATAAAAATTTCATTATAAAGCAGTTTCATTCGATTTTACAGATTATATAAATACGTGTATTTTAGTGAGCAGTTATTAAAATCTTATTTATATTAAAAAATAAATGTGATTAAACCTGCTTAATTCAAAATTTCATTACGTTCCAAAAATATATAAATTTATCGTCAGCATACTTAAATATTCTTCAAAATGGGATAATTTTTTTAGTACGATTTAATCTCTTTTAAAGTTTAAATATTAACACTTTCTTTTCACTGTACTGTAATCCCTTTTTATATATTGTATTGCTGCAATATAATTTATCATCATCAATCCGAGGGAGTTGTTTGACTCCAGATATCAAAGTGTGCCAATTGATAATATATGAGAAAGGTTATTCACCCTGTTGAAATTATCAATAAAACTAGCTAAACTTCAAAAACAACCATAAAAAATTCGTGACATAAAACTAATTTTAGCAGTCTAAATATCTAATGCAAATATTATATATTCGGTTAATTTAATGAATATTTTTTTGTATTTAATATTCAATTACTGTACTATAAACTTTGTTTTAAATAAAAATTGCTTTCGAAATATTTTTAAAATAAATAAGTGCAATTAAGCAATTTGTGAAGAATATTTTAGAATCATTATTTGTTCAGAATTATATGTTTATGTAAATAACAAAAATTGTATATGTATCGTATTTTTGTAATTTAAAAAAAAAATGAAAATTATTAGTAAAATTAACTTAACTTAGAGAAACAATTTTGTTTGATGTTTTGTAAAATTTAATACTTTACAGTGTTAGTTTATTTACAATTGCAATATTAAAATGTTGAATAGAAATATTTAATTTATATTCAAAATTTGACCATTCACATTTAAATGATTTAATGAAATTTAACACCTACATGATTTCTCAATTTCACATCTGTCCTTCAGAGCGTTTCAAAAAATTAACAAGATTAAAAATATATATTTCTGATTAATAGTATACTGTATAAAGCTTTGTATGGCGTGTTTGCTAGGAAAAGAACTTTTGATATTACGATAATGTCACGTCATTCGATATCGTGGAATGCTTTATATACACGATATAGCCTATATTTTATATATCTTTAAAACATCTAAAATAAGATGACATTCAAACAGTCCAGGATATCTATTCCATACTACGCTAAACTTATATTCAATAATCGCTAAGAAATTTAGCAAAGCATTTCAATGACAAGTGAATATAGCCATTTCTTCTCTCTGATATATACTAACCGAAAATGTAATAATCTTTTCTACGTATTCATATATTCTAAAATTCAGAGTACTCTCAAATAGTTTAAATTATCTGGATGATATTCCCATAGCAGTTTTTTTTTATTTTTATTTTTTTAACAGTGAATCGATGATATATAGGCAGTATGCCAAAAGGGTAAAGTTCGTCATTTTAACCCTCAAAATATAAAGCCAACAAAATTTCTACGAAAAGCTTTTGCACGAAAGTATCACTTTAATCCGTAAAAGTTGAGAAGTCTTTTAAGCGTGTAAATCCATCCGATCCTTAAGTCGATATGAATTGCAACTACATTTCTATTTACACTTACTTCGTAAAATTTTCGATGTTAAAATAAGAAAAAATAAAGATTATTGCATAGAATATTTTTAAAATTTATATATTAATTAAAATAACAAGGGAAATAATTATTCTCTAGATTTATTTATGGAAGTAGTATTATCATACAGCATACTTCAATAAAGCACTTAACCGAAACAAGTTGTAGCTAACGTATAATCTACTATATCGTTTATAAACATCGATTAATAAGCCAAATATTCATTTATATAATATTGTATAGTATTGTATCATGTTTCAATTTTGTCTTTAATTATTGATAATAATTCTTCTGATTCAAAATTTATAAATTCAATGATATGAATATTTACGACAATGCAAATTGCTGATTAGAATCTATAGTTCAAGACCATTATCACTCTTAATTAATTAATGGTTAAAAAAAGATCAAAGATTTATTAAGTAGCATATATTTCTATAAATCTAAAAATATGAAACAAATAATTACCTAAAAAAATATTCTACTCAAAATTACAAATTACTGCAATCACTTCGATATCATTTTTTTAATACTTATGCTTTTCATGTTCGTAAAATTCTAAAAGAAAATCATAACAACAAAATCCAAGTATTTACTTCATAAAATGGAAAAATAGTGTAGCTCTCACAATATTTAAATTTTGTTTTTCGACGACTGCTCTGATATTTAAAAATTATAAAAATTTATTTTTGAAATTTAAGGATGCATTCATCAAGACTAATAAAAACAAAATATTTAAATAAAAATATAAAAAGAAAAAATGAAAATCAATTAAGATAAAAAATCATATGAAATTTCACTCCGAAGATTACACAAATCAAAATAATTCTCTTTTATTAATGTCTTTCCTAAATCTCTCTTATAAACATTTATCTTGTTAACTAAATATATCGTCATCTGCTGTTATCACAAGCAAAACTAGATTATAATATGGGTGAAAATCAAAATAGAAGAATCATAAATAAAGATACTAGCGATATTTTTAAGTTATACTATGAGCAAGGTTGAATAAATATGTTTTTAACGAAAATCTGGAGAGAACCATATCGCATTGATAGAAAATGCAAATTTTATAAATGTGGTACAACAAAAATATACTGTATTATTAAAAAAATGTGTAGTAGTTATTGAACTAATATTTCTAAAACAATTCAAGCATAATTATTAAATCTTATTCAATATTTAAATAATGAATAAATAAAAAAAATATTCTTAAAAATTCTAAAAATATAAAATTTTATAATATAAATAGATTTAAAAAGCAAATTTACTTCTATTTTCATACTAATTTTATTATTATTATAAAAAAAAACATTAAATTCATTTATTTTATAATATTTATGTAAATATAATAAGTATTTTTTTATAATTTAAAAATGCTATATTTTGAACAAATGTCTATTATTTCATGCAAAAAATATTGGTGATACACACAGAAATAACTTACCTTTCTTATGGCCAATAAATTTTGGAAGGAAGTGTCTAAAAACTGGAAACAGTAAGAAATATATACATATATACTCTATACCTATTTATTAAACGTATATTTGGCCTCAATGCACAGCAATTTTAATAAAAAAAGTCTTCAAAATTGCGATTTATAGGATGTATTTTTATGCCAATGCATTTTATTTGTTCTAGAATTACATGTGAATAGATACAGCACCGTAAAAAAATTTCTATTCATAAAATTTATTCTAGTAGCTTTGAATTTTTTATTAAATTTTCTCTACAGTTTTACTAAATTCACTGCAATGCATATTAAAATTTATATTAAACAAGTTATTATTATTAGGTTAATATCATTCGTTTAAAAGATTCATAAATGCCTTCGGAGATATATATTAGCTTAAATTTTTTTATGGAAAAAAATGTCATTTTAAAAGAAGTTACAAACTCCCGTTAGGAAAATATCAATGAAGATAACGTTAGATTCAAGATCGAATATAAACAGAATATCTGCAAACAAGAATAACATTTTTTTTAGCAAAACAGAGACGGATATCTCATCAGATACTTGGAAAATTGGTGATTTATTCAGTATCTATTGATACATAGTCTTATGCAAGCAAATACAACCTATGTATAAGATGCATTTCAGATCTTATCTGGATAAATATTTTTAACATTCTTTGACAAGATAAGATGTCATACGAACGTTCATTGTGAAATTTTATTTTGTCTAATTTCATTCTTTTGAGGCCTAGTTTTAATTACATCCAATCTACTATTGCAATATTAAAATATCAACAACTTTTATTTAGAGAACCTGTTGAAAAGAACTTCAAAATTTGATGTAATATAAAAGCAAACATATTATTAAATCATTAATTAAAATAATGAGAGATTCCATAATTTATTATTATTATTTCTAAACAGAAACATAAATTTTGTTTTACATCATCGTATAATTTTTTACAGCGAGAAAAAATTATAAAAAGTAAATATTAAAAAAGAGATTTATAAGCAATTATTCTATTATTAATTAGAGGAGATTAATAACTACTCTATTCAGTAGTTTATTTTTTAATTTTAATCCTTACCTCGTTTATAATTTTTGAAATTTATTTAGGTAAACCTTCTTCCTATTGTGAAATTTTAATTGGGGTGAAAATAAATTGCTTAATCAAGTTTTATGCATATTTTTATTATTATATTTTTAGAAGTATTTTTAAAAACATTCATATTAATGAAAATTTAAACGTTAATATAATATTTTAAAATAATTTTCGAAATATTTCACATATATAAAGTTGGACATTTAATTTGAAACAGCATATAGCTCACAGTTATTAAATAAATTTGAAATAAGTATAATGCATGAATTAACATAAGTTAGCAACGTCATTTTGGAGGAAGACTTCCACCAAAATGACGAAGATTAAAAACGAAATACAATACAGTATATATCAGTGCAGATTTTAGATCTATTTAATTCGATAAAACATATGATAATCATCAAAAAATTATTACATTTGAAGAAAAAAATGTTGGATCAATTTATCTATTTTTAACATTTGTATAATTTATTATCCATATTAAATTTCTTACAATATATCAACTCACAAATGTATTCAATTTATTATTTTCTCTATAAATTAAGTATCTGCGACCTACGACATACAACGCCCATAATCATCACTTTGGTTGAGAATAAATAGTAAATATGTGCAATTAATTCATTGCAAATAGATGTTTACATAATGATTATCTAATGCACAATACATAAATTATATTAAAAGTTTTGAAAATACACACTTAATCTTGAAATATATTAAAATTTTTAAATTTAATTATTATTTAAAATAAATAATAAAATTCATGGATGAAGTTTTAAAATATTGTATACAAAATAAAGAGAATTAAAATGTGAAAACAGCATAACCATAAGACAAGACGAAACATAAAAGTGCAAATAATAAAAATAAGAAAAACATAACGCGACAATAGAGCAACAAAAAAAATAAAAGGAAACAAACACTACAAATAATTGGTTTTATAGATGGTAAAAGTTTTAGAAAATATGTTCAAAAACAACTTAATAAAATCATTCTATTTGTAAATATTTTACGAAAATACGAGAATCAAATTATATTTACAAATAAAACCATTTCATATTCAATGTGTAAATTTTCCAAGAAAATGTTTTACCTGAACTCAATTCTCATGCTGAAAAACAAAGTTAAAAATTTATAAAAAATATTATTAGTTGTTATATTAAAAAGATACTAATTATAAAATTAATAATACATATATAAAAATATAATAATTATCAATGAATCTGAAATTTAAACCTCGTGAACAATTAAAAATAAGCAACACACTCATTTTTTATAACAACCATACTTTTTAAATGTTTTTAAATTTAATTAAACTAATATATATTATAATATAAATAATGGAGACTTTATAAACATAATTTTAAAAATTTTTAATTTGAATTTAAATTTGCGCGCATGTTTTTATTTCATGAAAATTCGGTTCGTTTTCACTTACTGTATATTATTTTAAAAAACATATTTTTGTTTTTTATTCAAAGAGATAGAAATTTATCGAAAGCAATGGCTCGATAAATAACTAAAACAGAAATTAATAAATAATAGAACTGATGAAGTTTTGGTGTGTTCATTCATAAGCATTATTTTGGAAATATTAAATTTAAAAGCTTAAAATTTAAGATTTATAAATGATATATACTATTATAGAAATGAAATTTTTTTAAATTAATAAATGGCTTAATTAATATTCACACAGATTTATACAATTGTGAAAATAAGATATCTCACTTTTTCTTCAATAGTGTATAATTTTTCTTGAATACAGCTCTATAAAAATAATAAATTATAGGAAGGATATAGAAGCCGTCCAAAATATTTAGTATTCTAAAAATATTTTATATCTGAATTATTAGAAAATTTCGGTATCTTCAGTTAATTCATTAGTCGACTAAATGACTGTTTCCTTGCCAATTTTAACTTACTGTTTTTTATAATTGAATTGTATGCCCCATAAATTTTCTAGAGAATTTATGATAACTAGCTTATAGCATTAATATATTTTTAAGCTAATCAATAATCATTCATGTGCAATAAACATTATCCTATTTAGAATATCCATTTTAAACAAAGTTGTTTTTATTCATTGATATGCAATTAATATAACTTTTTGATGTTCAGATGTATTTTTTTCACTAATCTTAATTTCAGATCTTGATATTTACAAATAGATAGCCAAAAGAATATTACGTAAAAAGATAATTCTTCCTGACATTTTGAATACATTCTGTATCCTTCAAATTATAAGTATTGTCTGGACTACAGTGAACTTTTTATTATTAAATTTATGATATAAGATTTTCATTTCAATATATATTCCAAATATTAATTTTGTCCAAGGAAATAGGAAATCATAAATTACAAATGTATTTCTGATCTCATACGAATTTTAAGAAAATTCTAAATTTGTCTTAATGAATGAAATAATTCCTGAATGACATTTCATATTATATTTTCTTTAAAAAAAATCAATATCTTCAAAATTTTATAAAGAATGCCAATCATGAACTTTTCCGTTGTATATCAAAAGTACTGGAGGCAAAATTTTTTGAAGGTAACTGAAACAATTGATATTCTTTGCTATAGCTCCCAGAAATTTACTATTATCTCATGGAGCACAGGTTTTCTTTTATTCAAAATCTGTTGTAGGTTAGGGCAAAGAAAACGTCGCTATAAAAATAAATAATACCAATAAATAAAGCAGAAAAACGCAATAAATATTAATAAATTCCCTAAATTCGTTTTAATTCAATTCAAAATGAAATGTTATTATAGATTATTATAATTATGTACCGATAAGCTTTATAATCGATATCAATAATGCATCAAAAAAATTTCAATCTTAATACTTTTCAGGTACATAATTACAAAACAATTTCTAACAGTGTATAATTTGAAATTTGTAATAAAACTGGAAACTAATAATATTTATATTATTCTGTAGATTTTTAAATCTTTTTAAGAAAATGTTCTAACGAAAATGAATTTAATTAGAAACAACTCTTACAACGATGATTAATTTATATTAATCTGAACTATGTGAACGCAGTTTCATGATCATATATTTAATAATTGGAAGATTTATTTCTGAAAAATCTTATCTAGAAGAATATTTTAAAACTTCTCGATTTACGCTATTTCTTTCAGTAATTCAATAGTAATTTTGAACTTATAATTGCCATGTCCAAACTTTTTTACTTCCATAATTCCGATAAGAAGAAAAAAAGATTATTAAGACAATCTTTATCACGAAGATTATCGATAAACGTGTCACTGTTAGAAATAACGAGTTCATTCTTCAATAGGAAGCCATTCTACTTATCTAGAAAGAGAAAAATATAATAGAATTACAAACCACAAATGAGATAAGAATAATTATTTTTAATAAAAAAAAAAATACATTTTAAAAATATTGATACAGCCAAGATCTCTTCTTAGCTTAAATTTTTTCAAAAATAAAAATTTTAAATTTCTTATTTCTTTGCGTCAGAGTTTGTAAAACAGAAGAAAGACAAGAAATCTTTAATTTTAACTTTAAAGCTTAAAAAAAAGGAAAGGATTTAAAGTACTGTACTTTATGAAAAAAGTTTAAAAAAACAAAAAAGTTCAGAAGCAAAATATGTGAAAATCGTGCGATCTAAGCGCCTCTATCGGTCTCTGCATTTTATTGATCGCATTTGCACCACGTGATACGCAGATCGTCAAAAGGCGTTTTTCTTTCCACTGGCGATCTAGCATGTTCGCTACAGTATTTTCTTTTGTTGCTACCATTACATTTGAAATAAGATGGGCTAATCCGTGACGAGGAGGAAAACCTTTATTCGCATTCTAAGTAGATTATATCGTATACTATTCGCGATTGAATATTTCAATAGAAACTAATACCAACTACACAAAATGATTGCAACAAAAATAAGACTGAATTTTTCTCCCGTATAATCAATAAATTATTTCAAAAATTATAAGAAATAATAGTAAAGAATTTTACTTATTTTAAAGCTGTTTAATTTTTAGTAGAGATTTTGAATCAGTTAAATAAAACATCGACGACGAAAAAGCAACAGTCTCTTGTAATCGAAGTTTTAAATCTAAAATTTCTCTTTTTTTTTGTGTTAGGAAATTAGAAAAGATGTTACGCCATGTACGACATCCCTCTGCCCTCTACCCATTTATCTTAGCAGGTACACCGTTTGCGCCAGTAATGTCTTCCCTTCTGCTGTATAATCAGCCACTTTCCACTTCTGAACGTCAAGTACAACTGACACTTTATATAAAAGATATCACCGTAAATCCACTAGTCTTCCTCCAAAGTACTTCCTCATCTCAAAAGTTTATATTGATTTAATTTCGAAAAATTCTTTCATATAAATATATAAAATTTTTTTAAAAATTTCATGCAAGCGGTGAAAAATTAAACTGGTTTTACGGATGTTTATTTTAAGAAATTTGCAAGTGTGATGGAATTTAATAAAAACAAAATAAAAAAAAAAGTCGAAAAATGTTATAAACAACTGCATTCCAGACAATCTTTCGATATTCTTTTTAATTTAAATTAACTTGAAGTAATTTTATAATCGAGGAAAAATAAATTGCGTTCTTTCTATCCTCAATGCAGTATTTTGTCGTAGTACAGGTATAGTTAACACGCCTCAGACACGGCAAAGTTTAATTTTAATTCGATTTTAAACTAAAATGCATCGATTTATATTATTCTCTCTATAAAAGTAATCACATTAATATATCAGAACTTATTAGAATTTATAAGCAGGAAAAAAATACGAGGATCCCATTTTCTATTCTATGGAATCATATAGTAGGAAATAGGGCGCGAATGGTCACGGACCCCGAAATACGGGACACACCCATACATCTACAATTACCAGATCACGTGCCAGCAGAGAGCTGTGTCATAATTCTTACGTTTTAGCAGTTTAGCGGTATGCGGAAATTGCTGGATCTAACATCAAACATCGACGGTGACACACATCGGTCGGTGTAATAAAACGAAATTGCAAAGATTAAAAAATCTAGCGAGAAATTTTTTATTTTTATACATTATCAGTAATCGCCGGTGCGATCCGTAAATAAATATTCCATTAATAATAGAGACAACCTGAAAACAAAACATTTGAGAAAATCGAATTAAGGTACAGGTGCGCGCGCGTGTTATTTAAACGTCAATATGTAAAAGAAGATAAATCTTATTTAAAATTCACCTCCTATCCTATCTTTAAGAATATTCTCTATCATTACAAATAATACAGGAAAGGTGTGCAATCCTAAGAAACATTCAGTCACGCAAAATAAGCTTTTCTCTCTATTCCAGATTTCTACGAAAAATGAATGACAAGAAGCGAAAATATAGGCGTACATCCTCTTAATTTTGGTATCTTGTTTTTACTTTTTTGTTTTTGAGACAGCAATAGTTTATAATTCATTCTGCTTTTTTGAATTCCATTTACTATAGATTAAATTAATTATATTTTCACCTTAAGTATAATGTATTTTTCGAAAATTATCATCCGGAAAACACAGTTTCCTTTTTTCTCTTATTCCAAGTTGAAATTTATTTTTCGTGTCAGATTCTATTGTTTGCTAACATACAAAGTATTCGAGTAGTGTATTATATTCTATTATGATTTTAAATAATCTAATCTAAAAATATATAGAAAAAACTATTTAAAATGTGTTCTACATTCTTATATATATATAATTTGATAATCATAATCATATATATATATATGATTATGTGTGTGTGTATTTTATACTATAATAAAAATACACCATATGTTCTAGAATAATATAAATCATTATTTTATTCTCACCAATTATCGTTTTTAATTTCTGGCATGAAAATCTTTATGAAGCGGACATATGCCAAAATTAATTATTGCTAATATAATTAAATATTAATAAAAAATTAAATTACATTAAATAATTAAATTTCATTAAATTTTAAAAAGAACTGTATAATAATAATTTTTTAAGGCCATTTGGAATATAATAATGCAAAAAAAAAGGAATTTAAAACAGTGCAGTTTGCTTTTTACCGCATTAGTAAAAAGCAAACTGCACTATTTTTACCGGCCATAAAAAATTTACCAAATATCTAAATGCATAAACTTTATATTGCTACTAAAACTTCATAAACATACTTTTGTATTGACCAAGCAATATATAAAGATTAACTATATTGGCATAAAGCCCAAAAATATAATATAGGGCTAAACAAAGATTTTTATCTCTTTACAATCTTCATATAATAATTAACTAATTTTTCGAGATGTATTCTTGCTTCTCTTTTCGGGTATTTAACATAGTAAATCAAATGCATAAAAATAAAAAACGTAAGTAGATTATTTATTAAATATATATATTTTCATTAATATTAAACTTTAAATATTTTATACTTAGAAAAATCTGTTAAAAATTAACATTAATATTAATCATTTTATGATTATTGATTATACCATTAAAATGATATTTTTAAACAATCATTCTGCCATATGACTTTTGAAATTAAATATAAAATTAATTTGTGATATTTCTAAAGTCCTTTAAAACAAAATTACAAATATTAACTTCAACACATTTAAAATTTATTTTAGGCAAACAAAAAATTATTTTTTTAACATTTATTGTATAATTAAAAATGAAATAAAACTATTTTTATATTTTATAAAAATTCATAATAATTTTTAACATACACTACATTCACATAATTTATAAACTCTAAAAAAAAGTTATTAATTTTATACAAAATTCAATTAATTTTCAATATTCTTAATGTGTTTAATAATGTTATTAAAGTTATAAAATTTTAATTAAGTTTTATTAATAAAATAAAGCTCTTAAAACAATAAGAGCATTTTATAAATTAAACAAATTTTATAAATATTAAATTTAATATTTTGCTGAAAATAAATATTATTAATTAACTATGCTTCTATATTTGCCAACTGCTCCTTAAAATCAAATTATTATAACATATAACTTCTATAAACAATTTTTTTAATACTTAAACTATCACGATTTACAAAAATATAATTTTTTTAAAAAGTTTAGTACTTATATTTTTAATTAATATTTCTAAAAATATTTTTCACATTTATAGCTGTTAACAAAGCTAACTTTTACTCTGTAAATTCATATAGATTTTTTTAAATGCATAATGTTAATAAACAACAAATCAAGACTTAAAGGTAGATGACGTTTCAAGTGCGGCCAGCCTGCATCTTCAGTATGCTTTAAAAAAGTTAAAATTTGATCCTTTCGACTTTTAGCTTAATTTAAAACGTATACAAGATATATATACATAGATACGCATTAAGAAATGTATAAAAGATTTTCAATAACGAAATTCGAATGATTTTTAAAATTATAACGGGCGAATTTTTATATAGGTCCCCTATTACTCTATAGAAAATTTCAGCCGAGATAACTTTAAAAATCATTCAAATTTGAATATTTAAAGATCTTTTGTACATTTTAAATTGCGTTTTTGTAATTAAAACGTTAAATGTTAAATGATGAGATCATATTATCTCACCATTTAACATTTTCATTATTAAGCATTATATGTTAAATTTTGTAATTATTCTTTACGATTCCTTTATTTTGCAAATCATATAAAAAATATATATCATTAATTTTTTTAATTACCATTGTCATTTAAACTACATTATTTTTATAAACTACGGAATTAAATTTACTAAATCGTAAGCTTTTTACCTTTATATATAAATATTACGTAAGAGGCAATCGAAGAAATATATTACAATATTTTGGTGCAAAATCGCAATATTTAAATAAATATGGAAAAATTAAATGATCTATCGACAATTCATTTCAGAACTTTGGTTGTTTATTTTATTTTTAAATATGCGAATATGATTCAAATAATTTTAAACAGAAAATTTAAATTTTGAGTCGAACAAATCGCCGTAATGATAAGACGAATACTGCCTGATAACGTAAACAGAAAGAAAAATCAATTATTTCTTTCAATGTGTTTTTCGAATCGAATAAATTTTCGGTATGTTTACTTACAGAAACGCTTCCCATTCCATTATATGATTTACGTTTTGGACCGTCAGACCGTTCCAATTTCGATGAGATGGAAATTAAATCAGTCGGAAATTCAGATTATTAAAATATATAAAATAAAATAAAAAAGATTAATTTACAAAAATTTCAAATTTTTTTTCCCTCACCTTAGCAACTTGGAAGTGTTCCGGCTTCAGACTTTCTTCAATTTCACATTCGGATTTCACCGGTTGTGTTACGGATAATCGCAGACCGTCTAATACCCCTTTGAAAAAACCCCCCGTTCTTTTCATCTCGTTACGAGGCATAACCACACTATTAACATTTCAATCGCATTAGCATCATCATCGTCAGCTTCGTCAAATCCAAATCAACCATCTTCACGACACCGACCATCGCGAAATGGATTGTGGGAGAAATCGATAGCTTCAGTGTGGCGCCACTTCCGACGAGCAGACAGATGACGTTATTCCTTATACAGCATTCTCTTCCGTCGTTAGACACCAGATGACGCACTTAGATAAATGTCCAATGTATTATTTTTGCATGCGGTAGCGAATGCCGCATAATCGAAATACGTTTAATTATTCGTATTTTATATATGGACAATTCATTAAAATATCTTTTAAATATTATTTTATGTTATTTGTTAATTAAAATGATAAATTTTAAGATAAAAATTATATAGAGCATTTTAATCCGAATAAAATTTTGATAAATTTAATTATAGCTAATTCTCAACAAGTTAAAATTGAATGAGTGGAAAATAAAAGGATAATTACAGAACTTTTCTTTTTTTATCTTTTTCTTTTTCTTTTAAAAAATATGATGATATGAATTTAATAATGTATAATCGATAATAATAATGGAAAAAAATCAAATATTATTTGCTTCAATAACGCAGTGTGTAATGAAGTTTAAAAATATAATATACAGGTATATTTCGAATTTTGTTTTTGTATTAACTATACTTTTCAGTTTTACGCTCTATTTACGCTACTACTTGGGAGCAAAAATCTGTGATTTGCAATTTAACTAAAAATAAAAAAATTGTCATATTCAGGTAATTTTTTTTTCTTGTAGTTTTCCTTGCTTTATTTTAAAAATATAATTTTTGCTTTAATAAATGAGAATATGAAATATAAATAGGCTATATTTTAAATTAAGAATGATCAAATTCTTACAGTCGACCTTGATTAAATATTTATCAGAAAAATTATCTTAAATTTTTATTGACTAACTTACAATTGAAGAGCTTTTTCTGTATATATTTCATTTATAATAAAAATTGTAAATCTATTTTATTAGCATGACTCATTATAATTTCAAAACATTTTTTTAAATATTCAGGAATTAAAAATATGAAAAGTACTTAATTTGTACCTATTTAATTCTAAATGTTAATATTTGATTGATAGGTTATTCATTATCAAATTTAAATGCTCATATTAAAAACATATAACTACACTTTGAACTTTCTCATAAAAAAACTAATTCGGACAGATATATTAAATTCATTTAGTAGATAATGAATTTTCCTTAGAACTCTAAAAAATTATTTTATTAATTAATATTATGTATATCTAAACAAATTGCTTTCTCACAAGCTAAGAAAATATATGGTTCCTGTACAAAAATCTGTTATAGAAAGATTAGGAAGATCTATATTGAGATCAATATAGAAAGCAATTGAAAACCTCAAATCAATATTTCAATCAATACTATGAAATATTACTTATCGGATTATTGAAAATCCAGGAAATTTGAAAAAAAAAAAAATTGGTCTTACTGGTTAGATTTTGTAGTTGGAATATAATCAAATTATATTGTAGCTTAAAATCCAAGTTCAAATATGGCTTATGTTGAAAGGACCAGTATATTTTTAAATTCGAATTTCTGTAAGCAGAGAATGAATCTATAGTACAGTATAAAGTTTCTCTACTTAAAAATAACCTTTATAAAACGTTTTCTGAAAGAACTTGAATATAGAGAACCACTGAATTTTATTCAGTTTATGCAATGAGAAATACTGTAAGTTGATATTAAATATTTTTTAGATTTTATATTTATTATTGAAATTATAAATAGATTAATTTTAATTTTATAACAATTAAAACTAATCTATTTATAATTTGTAACATTATGAATAATATAAAATCAAGGATTTTAAAATAAATAACACTAAAAGACATTTGATTACGACAATAAATAGTCGATTAATAGAATTATAGCCTTTTAAAGAAACAGTTAACTGTTAACCATGAGAATAAATTGTTAAATGCATATTAGAATAATCAATTTGAATTGACCTGATATTACTCTATCTAGAGTCTATATACCTAAATAAAGTAATTTTTATCTTAAATATTTCTACTTGTTTTTCATTTTTCAATAGGATCTGATAACATATGCGAAAATTCTTCAGAATTTGCCAAATGCTCTTTGACAACATAAATGAAATATATAGTTAGCTTATCTCGACAATGATTATTTAAATGAAAATTAAGAATCAATTCTATTCAACAAAATTACTATATAACTGTAATTATATAAAATAAACATTCTAATTGAAAGAAGCACATCTCTGTTTTTAAATAGCATCAAATCAATATCTAAAATAAAAACCTCACTCATGACTTTCTCGTCACTTAAGAATCCCAGCAGAAAAGAGTGAGAATAGAATTTGCACCTTCACTCATAAACAGCATGAACATTTAGCCCTGCTTAAATTCTTGCAGGATTGATTTGACATTTTGGTTCGACTTATATTTTCTAGATATTAAATTGGATCCTGTAATCATTTTAGCTTTGAATTAATCATTATTTTTCAGATAATTAATTAAAATTATAATTTATTCATTACGAAAAAGATAACAACAGCATAAAAAATTAACAATCAGAAGTCTAATAATGATTTAATAACAAAGCAGTCGGATGGCTGCAAGGAAAACGTGTTAAGCTGAAGGACCTAATTCGATTTCAAGATCCTATATCTCCAAAAACTTGTATATTGCCTGTGGACATAGACACCAACTTACTGACTTTGAATTTTTTGTAATATATACAGTATTTATATATTTCAAAAGAATTCGAAGTCAATAATATATATATATATTACAGATATTTTCTTTCACATTATTTTCATAGCATGGGAGCTTAAATCCAGATTATGTCTATTTTCATTCATATATCAATGCTTAAATTTGATATATGAAAGAAAATTTATATTTTTATTCACTTTTTCATATATGAATTTGAAATCATCGAATAATAATTAGATGACTTCAAACAATTAATTTTATTGTTGAATTGTCATAGAAAATTATTGATTTAATAATTATAGGATTTTCTCCTTCGATGTTTTATGTCGTTTTATAACTAGACTTTATTAATCTGCAAGGCATTCCAATATCCACTACCCAGACCCATGAGCCGCCTATACCCATGGTGAAATCAGCCGTCATTTCTTTCTTGGTTTTATGCCACTTTTCATATTGTTTTATACTAAGTGGGGGCATTACACTGCCAACCACGAATCATTGGATTCAGTCCTCTACTTGATAGCTACCCCCACCCCTGGTGGGGTTTGCCATCAGTTAGAGGATGGAATCCAATTATTCGGGCCAGACTTTTCCTAAAACAAATCTAGAGATATGGGACTTAGAATTGAACCGGATTTTCCAAGGGGTAAACTAATGCTTATCCATGCGATCATCCTATCGACATTATAAGATCTAAATCCTATTTTTATTTTTGCTATTTGTTTTCTGGAATATAGAATAAACGAGGCGATTTTCAGGGAAAAATAAATAGATTAGTACCATAATAATAAGATTGTTATTATTATTATTAGAATTGATTTAAATGAAGACAGCCATTCAAAGAGTCTGGGATTGAATCCGGGTTCTACTTCTTTGAAAATTTATACAGATTATAGGCTTTGCCCATCGATTGTCTTTAATACAATGCCCTTCTATATGTGCGAACGATCCCTAGTATGGCTTAAATTAGCCTGCCACTTAGCGATCAATGATGATTGGAAAATGGCGTTATCTATGGACAAAAAAGATCTTATCCTTCATTTGAAGGCTATTCCTACCAGGAATTTGGCAGGCCCTTAGTAGAATATGATCGTCAGGAGAATGGTCGTATGGTAGTCGGCCGGCTTGGCCACGTGGAAATGCTTCGGCTTTCCACTCTGGAGGATCCGGGTTCAAGTCTCGGGTCCCACCCCTTGAAAATATTTATCATGGGGTCCGGGCCCGGCCTGTCAATCCCCATCCT
>WUQG02402153.1:0-17410 GCA_011317285.2 Androctonus mauritanicus | reverse complement strand
GGACAGGAACAGGGGATGAACAGGGAGAAGTCGCAGTTAAGGACTTTATGGACAGTTTACATAGGAAGTGTTATTATATGAACTTCTATGATTTTTAATTGTGCAGATACAAGAGCTTTATATATAGTGGAAATGTTTGAAAATAATTTTAAGGTTACTATGGCAATGACTTTTTGAATTTTTATAAATAGTTTCATTCTATGTTCTATTGTGTTATGTATTCGATTTCTGTTTGTAGTTCATGGAGAACTTGAAGAGGATGTGTATAACATTGAAAATGTTAGTTCTGAATAATAAATTTATTGCTTAATGTGCTATACTGCAATAAGTGCTGAATTCTTATAAGTATTAATACAGGTAGTTCACAACTTTACAAATTAATTCATTCCTGGAGTGGGTTTATAAATTAAAAACTCCAAAATCAAGATTCAATTTCTTATAGATATAATGCTAAAAATCAGAGATTCTGTTCATAGCAAATTGCAATTTGCTGCAAACAGAATCTTTTGCAATTTGACCATAATGAAATTAAGTAAAGGGCAACAAAATCAATAGTTTATGATTATATCAAGATTTATCTGTTTAAAAAATAAAAATACTGCTTTAAAATCAAACAAATTATAATAATAAAAAGTTATTTTATGTCATATATATTTAAAGAATTTTTATTCTTCTACATATAAATCAAGCATTCAAAGCAAACACATTTTTGTTCTCTAATGTGGCATAACATTTTCGGACTAGTCTCTCTGAAGAGGGACTAGCAAAAGTCCGAACATGTTATGCCACATTAAAGAACAAAAATGTGCTTGCTTTGAATGCTTGATTTATATGTAGTATTATATGAAAGCAAGAAGTCTAGTTAGTTTTTATTCTTCATTATTATTGACTGATAAGTAGATGAGCTTCAATGCAAGTGAACTATTTTTATCTTACGCACATTCTAGAAATGGAATTTATTTATATATGTTGATAAAATCACTACTTCCATTTTTTGGCTGCCATTTTGATTTTCCCAATCTCATAATAGATGATGGAGTTTTTGCTATAAACCTAATTGTACTCTATTATATAGCTACATTTGTGATTTGTAATGCCTTTTTATGGATATTTAGCATTTATTTATTGCAATTAATGTTCATATTTTAACTTTTTTGATACTTCATATTTGAAAAAAACTCAAAAATCCAGGAACTCATTAAGCAAGAATTTGCAAACCAAGTTTCTATCTGCAGTTTATTGGACAGAAAAATTTTATTAAAATCAGATTTTTACATGCTAAAATATAAAAGCAATCATCAAATAATAGTTTTATTTTAAATATATATGTTTTAATTAATATGTAATGACATTGGATAACTTTTTGTTAACTGCATTAGTTCATTCAAATCATTTACAAAATGAGTTATTATGAAATCTTTAAAAATAAACTTGAAATATTATATTTGAATTATCAGTATACATAAAAAAGAACACACCTAGGATAACAAATCTGTTTATATATAAACAAGTATGTTTTATTTAATTTATGAATACATCTATACAGTCTGATAGATATCTCATTAAATAATATGATAATTCTAAACACTACATAATGTTATGCAAATTTAAATACAGCCTCTACTTGACTTATGTAATAGGCCTACTCAACTTATATAAATCTGACTTTATGTAAAATATTTTCCATAACTTTTTTTATATATTTTTTTCGGATATAGAGCATATATATCTACTGCATTTATAGATTACAAATTTGAACATGTTAGTTTACATTATTGAAATATATTATTATTTTGTTTTTGTATATTCTTCATTTTTGATTTGTATATTTATATTATTCATTTTTGATTTGTATATTTAATTAGTACATTATTATTCTATGCAGCATTATCTGATTTTCATTCAATGAACAATATGATACCATAATGTTATATAGGTGCAATTATTATAGTCAGGTAGTTCCAAGAGTTTTTTAATCCAGAATTTTTGTTAAAAAATTATTATGTAAAATTTGACTTGCATAAATTTCTGAAAAATATAACTCTTACATAAGTTGAGAAGTTGCTATATTAAGATTCTAATGTCTATTACAATTTCAACACTAAAAATGAACAGAGAGAGAAAAATGCAAAGAAACTAATTTGGTAGGGCTATATTTTGTTACCAACTCTTTTAACATAAATGTATAAAATTCAGCATTATTCTAGAAGTAGAAAACAAGAAAATTTATATTTTTTATTTAATAGAATATTTTCAGTCATGATAATAGTCTTCGGCATAAATCAATACAGAATTATAAACATTAAAAATAATCAGAAATGTTCATTCTAAATTTATAAAGTTCTTTATTCAGAACTTTTCTAGTCAAATCAAAAAAAAAATTATAATTTAACATAAATTCAAATTACCAATTCATTAAAATAAAAACTCATAAAACAAAGAAATTTGTATTGAAATATTTTAGTTATTATGCAATCTTTAGTCATCACAATCTAATTCGGTTAAAAAAATCTAAAGATATGTTTACAGTTTTAAATAATTATCTATTAAAATAATTGTTCAGAATAATAATATTTTCTGATAAGGAAACAATTCTAATATAGTTTATGATATTATAATATCTAAGTTAATCTGTATAAATTTTGAAACAATTTTTATTATAGTCTTTGTTTTTATTCATTAATAAAATCAGTCAATTATGCAAATTAATTATGATTATTTAATTTCCACAAGATAAATTATCAATAAAATAAGCATAACTAATGAAGACTTAAAAATATAGACTTCAGCCCACAATTTGAGAATTTATTGAATTCAATTTATTTAATTAAGCTGATTATTTTATTCTTATCATTTTCAGAGACAGGAATACTATTAAAAAATAATGATGTATATTTCATACTTTACAGATATCTGATTTACATCAAAATTTTGTATTATTATACATCAACAATATTATAAATATACATTCTATGCAATTAATGTGAGATGAATTTTTGTTTTTCTTTTTTTTTCCATTAAAAGCTAGAATTCTATTTTTAATTATGGAAATACTACAGTATGAATTTTGACATTTGTTTCCAATTCTTAATTTTTGCATTTTTTTTTTTTATTTGTATCATCATTGTAATCTCTAGTCATTTTTTTACAAAGCACTTCTTCCCCCATTCATTTCTATTTGCATGTGTCTTATCTGCTATCATGTTTGTATCAAACAAATCTCTTCCCAATTTAATCACCTTTCATGAAAGAGGATTGAAAGTATTTATGTTTAGTAAAATATATTTGCAAATATTACACAACTGAAAGATTATTTTCATATGTGATAAATATTGATTTAATGAATATAATCCAGAAGACAATTAAAAAATTGGGAACAAAATCAGAAAATAAATTAGTCGAAGATGTAATCTTGTTTTCAGAGACTATCCCAAAAATCCAAGATAAATGGTCCCCTTACTTTATATTTCATGCTTTGTTTAAAATTATAAAATGTGTCAAAAATATTCTTGTATTAACATACTGTATTCTATTTTAATTTTTAATATATTTCATATTTTTGTATAAATTATTTTAAGTACTAATTTTTTTTTTATTGTTATAATGAAGATAGATAAAACACAAAAGTAGTTATAAAATTAATTTCAATTACTATTTTATTTTTATTTTAATATGTTATAAAAACCTAGTTTCATCCTACTATAAATAATGATTTCAATTTAAATATGAAAATGCTAATAAAGTCACTTAACTTATAATGTCTAATTGCATAAATGTAAAAAAATAATAATATTATTTTTAAAATTTTATAGTAGTTATAACTATAACTTAAATTTGTAAAATATTCCTTTAATTAAAATAAAAATAAACAGCACTGATCATGAGAGAAAATTTTATTACAGAAATATTTTTGAGCAATTATGTTTCTGTAATAAAATTTTCTCTCACTGCTGTTTTTATTTTAGTTCTAAATCAAGAAATAAAATATGTATTCTTTGCCTTTTAAATCTTATGTAATTTCTTTATTTATATTGTTTATTTACTGTTTTATTAAAAATCTATAATTAATTATGACTACAAACCTTTTTATTTAAAACAGAAAATCCAAATAAAACAATTTTATTAAATATTACTTTAGTATTTTAATATATTGTATATGTTAAATATTAGCTAAATAGTTTAATACTATCCAGGCAGACCTCAAACTTGATATTTTAACAAAACAAAATTTTAATTAATACAATATTTTCAAATATTTATTAGTATTTAAATTAAATCAATAAAATGCATATTTTCCCAATCAGAGAATTTGACACATCATGTAATCTATCAATTAAATTATAAAATTTTTATATCATCTGAAATTATTCAATACTTTTTGGAATATTTAATCTAAAAAGTATTGTATAGCCTAGTTATTTAAGTTTAACATCAGAGAGAATTGTGCAAATTTAGCTTTACTACTGCTTTTATTATTAAGATTACTTGACATAAATAAAAATAATACACAAACTGGAGAATATTGATATTTTCCAGTTTATGTAAATAATTGGGCCAACATTTCTTGAATAACTCAAATTTTGTATGCAGTTAAAAAAAAATAATTTTTTAACATATAGTCTGAATAACAATTCTATGGGCTAAGTAGAAATATGGTGATTGCACTTTCATGATGTTATAGTATCATATTGTTCTCTGATTGAAAAGAGGTCAATACTATACAGAATGACATTTTACTAGGAATATGATGATTAAAATCAACAAATAGCATATACAATATAAATAAACCAAGTAATTTGAAATATTACTTGTTGTAAACTAAGATATTTGTACCTTGTAATTTGCAAAACAATATGCATTTATACATTGTATTGTAAACAAAATTACAATATAGAACCTGGTTTAAGTAAAACAGAATATATTTTATTACTATTTATAAAGATTGAAGCAATGATTTAGTAAAAGATTTTTTAAAAAAAGAAATTAAAAAAATAATTCAAATCAATAAATTAATATAATTTTGCATATTCTTTTCAGTATTGGGTAATATGATCATTATGTATCAGAACACATTAAAAACTGAAGCTATCTGATTCTTATCTAATTATTGATGTTATATAATTTAGCACAATAACTAACATGGCAAGAAAATAAAGTGGTTACAAACTATTACCAATATAAAATAAATTTATACATTAATAAAAAAGTAAAAAAATTATAATATGCAATTCACAATTTTATTATTATTCTTCAATTTGAAATTAATTATGAAATGTAAAGTGAAATAATTAGCAGATATATATGTATTAAGAATTACATATCTATTGATACACTTGCTATTAACAACTTATTTTATATATTATAAATATTGCTTTTCATGAGTATATTGTAGTATTTAAAATGCTAATTTCGTCAATTACTACAAAAAACAAAAATATTTAAAATTGGATACTAACGATGAATCAAAATGATATGGGAATATATTTATAATAATAAATAAATACCGACATTTCATTTAAACATCAATATATTTGCCTTTTTCGATGTTTTAATGATTAACAGAAATTACTTCAGACATCTATCTATACATGGGATTTAAATGACCGATCTAAACATTTAGTTGTAATTCCTCAATGTACTGATTAACTAAATAAAATTCTTAATAATTTGGAAAATTCTTTATCATATAATTTAATTTCATCCGATTTTAAATTAAGATTCAACTTGTATTCATCTCTTACAGATCACGTAAAAATCCATAGAAACTTCTTAAATTAGATTTGTTTTTATTAAAATATCGTTAGGCCTACACATGAATTTTCATTTTCCTTATTTTCTTTTAAAAACTTTGCTTATTACGGTACAGTAAGCAAATTTATGCTCACCTATTTTTTTATCTACAAGGTAAATTTTGAATTCAAACTTTTATTAGAAAGTTTTTCGTAATAAATTTAATACCAAATCCATGAGTCCAAAAGTTCGTCCGCCATCTTGCTCTCCAATCACCTGGCTCCCCACTGAAAAAAATGAACTAATTTAAACATTATTAATTAATTTATGTGAATTAATTTTATCAATTTCAGTATAAAAGTAATAATATTAATTAAAATCTGCTTGGTTATAATTATTAAAATTTTAATTTAGTAATAACTTACATAAATTTAACAGACACTAGAGGGCATTTGCTATTTGCATGAGTATTTATTATAGTATTGATTTTTATAATTTTTCAAATAGCTTTAAAAAAAATTCATTAAAAAATAAGTAAATTATTGCATTAAATTTTATTATGAGATATCCAAAATGCTTCCATCGTAATTTAAAATGTGTTTAAAACAATAATCTTATCCAGATGCCAAATCGGACACAAACTCGATTTTTAAATACACTTTATAAGATATTCAAAATTTTCAATTTTTAAGAAAAGCATTCATAAAATTAATTCATTAATATGTATAAATTTTAAATTATGTAATTTATCTATTTTATATGGTTCAAAAAAGTTTTGTTTCAAAATTATACAATATTTAAAATTTCCAACAATTTCAGAGAGCCGCCATCTTATAACAGGTTCATTAGCATCATCAAAATTAATTAATAAACGTACAACTTAGATAATAAGAATGAACATTTAAAATTTGAGTTTAAGTGAGCTCTGAAGTAGCATAACTAATCATCCTTTAAAATTTTAAAATTTAAAGGATGATTAGTCTTTTCTTTTTCTTTTGAATTTTTCTTTTAAAATTTAATATTCTACAATGTTTGATTCGTGAGAGATAGCCTGAGAACAAATTGAATAATGCAATAAACAATAATTTTCATATCACCTAATGCAACATAATTATGATGATTTGATAGTTATTCTCTAAATTTTATTACTGAATTGAAAATTTTAAAACAAAATTATTAATCAATATTAATTACTAAATTTGTCACTTATAAGACGCTTCGGCATAGAAGATGTGTCATACTTTTAGAATGGAAAATTTAAAAGAAAAAATTATCATTTATACAATAGCAAATAAAATCCCAAAACTAATAAATAAAAATACAGTATGTGATTGTTATTCTTATTATTTTATTATTATTCAACGTTAGATTCATTACTTACATGATCATCTTTATCTTCAACATAATCATCGATTCGAACCTAAATGCATAACTGAAATTCATTTGTTATTTAACAACATTCCGGTAATTACTGAAAAGTGAATTGACTATTCGTGGCAATATTTACATAATGACATAAATTATCTGTTAGATATATTTTATCGCTTGACAACTTCTTGGTTTTATATTGTATAGTCACTTTCGGCTTATAAGCTGCAGGATAATTTCTAGGATATTTTTATGAGAAAAAAAACGCATCGTATAAGCCGACAAATACGGTAACTTTATTCTGAAAAATATAAAATTGTGTTAATTTAAAACAATACCACATATTAACATGCCATGCGAAGACTAATAATTAAAGCTAAAATAGTTTTCTTTGCACAAGTAACATTTTTAAAAGTTTTTATTAATTTTTCAATAAATTTTCCGAAAAATAAAAGAAAATATATGTTGACTTTTATTTATGTATGTTTTTTTAGAGCAATAATTAATTATTATTGTGTTCTTCAAGCAATTTCCAAACCGAATTTCCTTCATAAAATAAAAAGAACCGAAAATAATCATTGCCAAAGACATAAGATAGAAGAAACTGTAAATCACTTAATAAATGGATTGTAAAAATGTAAAGTACCTATGGAGATGGATTAGTAATTTATACAAAAGGTATATAAAAACTGATGATAAAATTTTATATCACAATAGCTTTAATCACAATAGCTATTGTGCACAATAGCTTTTATCACAATAGCTAAAAATGCTTATCTCTTTAACTGATTGTTTTCGATATTGAAAGAATATTATGGAAAAAAGATGTAGAGTTATACATGAAAAAACAACTCCTAGACTATTACAAATTAAAATAATTGAAAACCTAAAATATAAAGTACAGTCAAATATGAATATCTTTTCTGATAAGTAGTTTAATAAACTTTACTGAAAACATTAATTTCGATAAGAAATTTTAATTCAGAAACCTTTGTTTTTAAGCTACTGATGAAATTATCTTTGAAATAATTGTTGGAACTTGTATTGATGTAAATCTCTATTTAATATTCATTGTTTCTGGTTTCTAATGACTTTTGTTTTCTTTAATTGTTTTATGTATGATCTTTAATTCTTTGTATGTCTTCTTTTGTGTAAGACTTTATCACTCTATTTGCTTTTTTGTATATACTGTATTTTATCATTATTATTTTTTTATAAAAGGTTTCTTTAATCTTGTAAAGAAAGAGGGAAAGAAATAAAACATTGAAGTTTTAAGAAAAAGATTGTTATGTTCTTTTCAGAACCATCCTAAGTACTCAAGTTCGTTTAGAAACAAAATATGGCGAAATCATAACAAATATTTCATCAACATCATAATCACATAAGATGAATCATAATGATTTTTTCTTATTCAGTTCAAATATATGATTGCTTCTATATAAATATCCTTTCTGAGTAGATTTCATCTTTATGATTCATAAAATTACTCTCATTATTCATAAGATGAGATAAATTCTCTTTAACGTCATTTACTGACAATAGCATGAATTAGAATGTGAAAATCAGCTCATGGACTAAGAAGTGAAGATAGATTGCGTAAGCAGCTTGACATGATATAAATTAACTAAGAATCAAGGGGAATGAAGATTATTTTCTCTGAACAAAGAGGACATGTCTATCATTATGTCTTCTTCCACAAAGATATAACATGCTTACCTGCAGGCACAAGAGAAATTTAGAAAACTATAAATAATTATGAATTGTCCAAGACCATGGTGTAGACATAAAGGATAGAATTTAACGATAGGATCCGGATCTTTCCTAAAAAAATCTAGAAATATGGCACCTGAGAATTAAATTCAGACTCAACAGGATGGAAATATAACACACTTCCAAGCGGCATTATGTCTGACAATCTGAGATATTGAATGTGTTAATTTGTCCTAAATAAATATTTCCGGAAAGAACTAATGTAGGCAATTGGTATATACAGTATATGAATTCATATATAAATAACTTATATTTAAGCATAGATATTTATGTATTTGTATGGAGACGGTTATAAATAATTATATACAAAACGAATAAAAAACAATTTCTTAATTAGAATAAATAATATTTATAAAAAAAAATTGTATAAGTAGGCCTATGCATCATGGAAAGATTAACAAATTATTGAAATTATATTTTATACGATGTTTTTTCTATGAAACTATACTGTATTTACTATATGATGTACTGTATATCCGAAGTTGGCCATTTACATTGATTGAGCATAAGAAAGGAATAAGCATTACTATGCTTATTTTTATATTATGCCCAATCAATAGTAAATTAAATTAAAATTTTAAATGAGTTTGGATTAAACTTCTTATTATCAGTTCAGTCCAAACTCTTTAAAATATAAGTATGTGAATTATATTTGACAAATTTTATATCTTTCCCAGAAAAAAATGGGCATCTATCGAAACTTTCCTGCAAATATCTGATTAATTGCAATGAAGCCACACTGAAGGCGCAGCTTATTTTGGGATGAGATAAAAAAAAACTGTTTGATATTGCTCAATTGTTTCTCATTCAGACATTGTCTATGTTTCTCAATCTTAACAGTATAGGTTAAAATTTTGTTTGAAACATGAGTTACCTAATACTTAACATAGATAGTATAAATAGACTTATGATTAACGAAATCACATAAAGGGACTAATAAAAAGTTGGATCAAATGTTTTTAACTCTGTAGCCTAAACAATGAGAGCGAAAACGAAAATATTAAAATTGAAAAGATACTGACAATGTGCAAATAAAAGTTTAAAAATTCCAAAAATGGGGACCAACTTCAAATCAACTTTAAAATTGCTGTTTTAAATCATTATTTTTTATTTTGCCTTATAAAATATCCTTTGAAATTTTCGTTGCCGAGAAAAGTATCAGATAATATTGATATTTTGCAAATTGATATTTATTATTGATATTTTGCAAATAATAATATCGATTATAATCAAAATATAATTTTCAATAAATGTTGCATTTCAACTTGTAACTAACAAATTAATTAATATTTATTGTTACTAGTTCTGATTCATGATGTTTCATATTATCTTCGTTTAATATAAATTTTAAATAATTTACTGAGCAAAGTTTATTGAAATAGTGATTTTTGCATAATAAAACAGTTTATGAATCATCTCACTTAAAACTCAAATATAAAGATAAGGTGATGATATTACAGAGGAGAATTTTGCCCACAGTTTTAGCCTTAATATTGATATGAAACATTAAATATTTTCTAGTAAAATCATAATTTATTTTAATTTATAAATTAAGTATATTTTTCAATCTGACGATATTATTTAGAGAAACTCTCAAATTATCTTTTATGTTTTATATCTGTTCGTATAAAATCGTCAAATTATCATAGTTAGTCGATAGTAACAATTTGATGATTTATTTTGTAATAATTAAAAAGTAGAAGGCAATAATTTATTAAAATTCGTGTTCAATATATTCAAGATGTTTCATTTTCAAGATAACGTAAGAAATGACATCACAGAGTAGGCTATTCAAATTTTAAGAGATCATTTTTTTTTTATCATATAAAATAGAAGAAAAATTTATTAATTTCGAGATTACTATGATAATGCTGTTCTAAGGTAAATGCTGCTTGGAATTCCATATACAATATAAATTCAAATTATTTATCCTACATGAAAGATATTTACAGATTTGAAAATGTTTTTGTATAGAAATTAGTATGTCTTTTTTTTCTTTTTGGTAAAATAAAATGAGAAATGTTTATATAAACATTGAATAATGAGTATTTTTGTACTTCTGTAAACATTCATAATCTTGATGTCTTTCTGCAAACTCTCCAAACAGTGCGTACAAATATAAACAAACTGAGACAGTTATAGTAATTTCAGGGATGTTAATATAAATCTTTATGCATAGGTAGGCTACTAACTGTATCAAGTTGTGTGCATATGTGATATCTGTGTCGAATTTGTTTCAGGAGTATTCTATGAACATTTTCACAAATATAAATCCATTTAGTAAGGATTCTCTTTTGGATATATTTTTCTATAAACGTTATTCATTGTCTTATAAGAAGAATATGTCTGAAAATATTTGACACCAATTTATATATAGTGTAAATAAATTATAATAATTTTTCCAGTTATCTTAAGGAAGCAATCTGATTGTTTTATTATGAATCAATTGGAAGGCTTGCAATCTTTTTTTCCCCTTAAAGTTTATTAATATATTAGACGTGTGAAGATCAAAATATTGTTGTTTTTTCCTTTAAATTCTTGAACTATTCTGTAGATTTTTATGAAATCTAGTAGATAAATTCTGTCCAGTAGGTAATCTTCATCCAGTAATTTTTAATCATCAGATTCAAGTACGTAAAAAATTTCTGAATCCTTTTAATAATTTTCGATAAATCAGTAAACCAAATAAAGTTTCAATATAAATTGATAACGAAATTTTAAATGTTTAACATATTTATTTACTTGTTAAAGTTACCTTAATTAAGAAATAAAAATATTGAATAATAACATAGAGGGTCCTCATTATTTGAGGATAATTCGTACCGAGATCATTTAAAGTGAATCTATTTAAAATGAAATACTATAAGTTATACAATAATGAAAATAATTTCTGTTAGACTGATATCTATTGCGTGTCCCAAGTAATAAGTTTTGAACTAAACTTTTCGTAAAATTTGATAGCTTAATCATATTTGGCCATCTAAAGTAATCTCGAAGCCACATCACTTAATCTTTTATCTTAACCATTAAAAATAAAGAACGTCAAACTTCTGAGATATTCACTTAATATTTATATTTTGAACTATTCATTTAATTTCTATCATATTTAATAGGATAATTTTATTATTGAAGGTAATGCCAATAAAACATAAATCCTTTACACCCAATTTAAATTCTCGCTATAGCATCTGGTGTTGATTGTTTGCATTAAAAATGCTGTCAAGTTGACAACATAATCATCTTTGCATAGAATTTAATATTGTTATGATGCCAATTTTGCGTCCTATTTGATGAAAGCAATTCATTCTAAACTCTATACGCGAGAACTTAGATCAGGCATACCCGCAACAATTTAAAAATGGAAGACGTTTATATTAGATTTCCTATAAAACTATGGAATTATGTGATAGATTCTTATAACATTCAACATATGTCACTGAGGATGATTTTAATAATATATTTTTAGTCCATATCTTAATCATTGTAAAATAAAGAACTTTATAGTTCTTTCTAATATAGTACTGACGTATTCGTTTCATTTAAAATATGGTATAGACTATATATCTATGCATATTCTGTTTATTTTTTTGATTGCTTAGATACCTTAGAACAACCAGATATTTCTATTTATAGAAACTGCAATAACTAATAATCTATACTTAAAAGAAAATGTTTTGATTTTGAATATTCTGATACTTTTTTTTCTTGCTACATTGTTTAGATAATAAATTGATATTAGTAATAAATACTGATTCATTTCTGGTATGAAATATACTAATATATAGATAAAAAATATGTACAATATAACAAAAGATGTAAAGGTAATTAAACTCGTTTAAAATAAGATAAAAAGTTCTTTATCACAGAAATTAATTAAGCTAAACTCTATCTATCTCAAATTTTAAAAATAAAATTTATAAAAGTTAAGGTTGTAAAGAATAAATAAATTTATATTAACTATCAATCAAAAGATCGTAAACCTGATAAAATATATATATATTGTTGTCAAATCTTTTAATTAGTTTTGAAAAATAAAGTTCTGGAGACACACGAAAATAACTGCAGCACAAAATTTAATTTCGTGTATTATTAACAGTAGGATGAATTATTATACGTTCTGGAGACAATTAATCGACTTGTATCCCAATCACAGAAAGAAGATAAAAAAGAAAAAATACGGAAATACTCAAAGGAAACTATTTCCTTAAAAAAAATTTAATTGTCGCTTACATAACTATATTAGTATATAAAAATAATTTTTTTATGAACACTACAATTTCCTATTACTTTTTCCTTTGGTCATGACCACAATTCTTACACATACAAAAACAAAATACTATATAGGCCTACAAAGGAATTATCATCACTAATGGTCGGGACAAAATCAAACCAGGAATTCCTTACGTCAAAATAATGAAAAACGTTCTTATAAACATATGTCAGAAACCTGCATTCAAAAGATATGCACATTTTCGAAAAAGTACTTTTGCAAAAATTGTAAAGAAAATATATGTTTAATTAACAAAATAAAATTTAAAAACAAACATTATGTTTTAAGATGATAAAACATAAGAAAATGTCAAGTTTGTTTTTAAATTTTACTTTATTAAATAATACTTTTTTAAAAAGTTTTGGAATGTGTAAAAATATGCACATACTTATACATAAAAATGTGCATATTTCTTTTAAATGTGGAATTGGAGTCTATGCTTATAAGAACTTTATTATTTTGATGTAAGAAATCCAGTTTTATTTTATCCCAACTATTAGAGGACTTCCTGTATACATATATATATTTCTTCTTCTCAGCTCTTATGATCTTATAAAGTTTTTAGCTGCAATGCAATCTTCCATTGAGTGCTTTCAAGTACTACAATGAAGAAGACTTGAAAAAACTTTATTGACGTAAAATTTTTCTAAGTTCTCAGCATTGATTTTTCAACTTTTTCCAGCTTTTGTTCCTATTGATTCATTTGATAGATTTGTTTGACTGTTCTTTCTTCGTTCATTCTTTTCAGATGTCAAACCACCTTAGTCTAGTTACTATCATTGATATACTATATTATCATATTTAGTTATTCTGTATGCATTACAGAAATACTATTCATCATCTTATATATAAAGGTAATAGTCCATTTATATTTAATAGACTTGCAAAAATATTTTTGCAGCTTCTTTTTAATACTTAGGAACTCTAATTATTGAAAAAACTTTTAATCAATATTATTAGTCTATGCAATGTTTAAAATTCTTTAATTTCAAATGATTTTGTAAATTTTATTGATTAAAAAATATTTTGTCAATTAAAATTTATATTATTGTATCATATACATATATATTATATATGTATATGTATATGATACAATAATAATATTATATATGTATATGATATATTATCAAATAGCTAATTATTTTCTTTTTGTGACAATTTTTATAAAAAAAAACTGAATAATTTTTAAATATACTGTATGTGATTTAAATTATTTTAATTGCATATATTAAGATGTAAAAAAATACAAATGAAAAGTACAAAAATATTGTTAAAATGAATTTTATTAAATCAAGCAGTTACAAAATGTATAAAAGTAATGTTTTATATAAAAAATGATAAAGATTGATATTTTTAGAAAATATATGTCTATTATAGGAAATATTATCAAACTACTATCTTATTTCAGATTACAGTATTATTCTTGAGCATATTTTTAAAAATTCCAGAATAATTTCTAGCAGAAAAATAATTCATATTTAAATATATGTATTGCAGTTTTATAAATATTGATGGAGCTTCAATACAAGAAATTCTTCTATTATAACAACAATAACAAAAGTACTGCAGAAGTTATGAATATTTTTCTTCTATTATTAGTTATTTCTAGATTGATCCTAAATTAATAACTTCACAAACAAATTAGCATCTTGTTTAAAAATTTGTTAAAACAATAATTTGACTAATTCAATTCTTCTATATTCAAAATACTGTAACATGAAAAAATACACCAACATTCTACAACCTAGATACTAATTATATCTCAATTAGAAAATATAACTTTTATTGAATAATTATATAATTTAATTTGATAAGAATCTACTTTACTAGCTGCATGGCAATATCATTGTATTTTGATACAAGATTAATATATATATATATCTATATATGTGTATAATTCAAAAATAAAAAGTTTTATTTTAACTATTAAGATAATTGAATTCAGATCTCAAAATATGAATATTGTATAATTAGAAAAAGACATTGTCATATTTTGAGTCTGTAATATATAGCCATTATGTAGCAAGTAAAGCAGAATCATGTACTCCAGTTTCATTTGATAAAATTTATTCATATTCTTTGATTTTTCTTCTTCTCAAGTTATACATGTTAAAATCATTTTCAATAATCTAATTACAACGTTTATAACTTTTATTCAATGGCTTCAAAGTGTATCTGTGCAATGATATCATATATACATTTATGAATAATTTATAGAATCACTTCCATAAACAATTCTTTTTTTAATATATTGTCAATGATGTAAGCTTTTAATGAAAATAACTTTTTCTAAGGACCAAATTAAACATAAATAGAATTATGAGACTTGGATATATTATAAAGCATTAATATAAATTAATAATAATATGAACTACACTTGTTAAACAAATATATGTACTGTACTTTTGAGTAACATTTTAAATAATTATTAGCAAGTTTTGAACAATTTATGTTTATGTACAAAAGTGGACAGTGCATAAACATTAAGGTTTGATTAAAATGCAAAAATGAATGATATTTAGTTAACAAAAAATTTCTAAATTACAGCTACATAAGTCCACAAAAGAAACTATAATTCTTAAAATTTTTGAATGAAATAATTTGCATTGATCATATATATATTTATATACAGAAAAACTAAATTGAGGCAGTTGGGATTACTTATAAGTATCTCACCAAACTAGGCTATCTTTGCCTTGTTTTGAGTCAAAACTTTGAGTCCCAGGAAATTAATACAGTATTCTTAATTAATATTTAATTAACTTATGAAATAACTCAAAATTTATTAAATATTTATTATGTATATACTGTACAAAATTCTGTTATTTTGGATATTTTCAGCAGAATGTAATTTCTGCTCTATATGTATAAAATTTGATTAAAATGATAATACAGTACACATGGAATAGAGTTTATCTTATAAAATGTTTAAACATATTAATGTAAAATAAACAATATACAATAATTTTATAATGATTATGGAATTATAGTTAGGATGGTTTACTTATAAATTGAAAAAAAATTCATATTTTACTTATGTACTTTAACCATCTATAATTTCAATTAAATTTTAATATTTTTTATTCATCAAAAAAAAAAAAATAACATAATGATTATGCTATCTAAGGAAATAATTTGGTCTCATATTAAGTTGTGTATAATAAAAATAAAAATAGTATAATTAAACATACATATATACAGTATATGTTTCCTGATGTATTATTTGTGTAAAAAAATCTGTAAATAAAGTATGATTGTTATTAAATATTTAGTTTGATATAACATATAATTTCAGATAATTCTTTAATAAAAATTTATTTTTGAATTATTATTTAAATTATTACTGCCCAATACAAAAGTTTCAGCTTATTTTGTTAGAGCTATATTTATTTGTTATACAAAGTTACCATAAACCACTATCCAAATTTAATTTAAAAACAAGGCTGATATTCTGAATACCATATTTACATTATGATAATTTCTGATGTTGCATCTATTTTCAAAAATTTTCCATTATTATAATTTTGTGATGCAATGTATAATTTTGTATTTGCAATGCAATTTTTGTGATGTAAAATTTCTTTGCAAAGTCAATGTTTGTTGAATATTTTAATTTTAGTTTAAACAAAACTAATTAATTGTCAATGTAGTGTAACGTTTAAAACTATTATTCTGAACAATGTATGGTATAACTATAGCCAGTGCTATCAATGTTACTCCCAGTGTGTTAACAATAATTCCTTCTTCTGGGAAATGCTTGTAATCTCTGAAAATAGAAACAAAACATTTGATTAAACAGAATTCCCTAACAATTTTTAAAATTTTTATACACTATTTAAAAATAAGACATGTGATTAAAAGTTTTTTTAAATTTTTATTTAGGCATAGAATTAAAAATTTCAATATTAAATTTTTAAAAAATTTTAATATTCTAGAGCATATGTTATACAAGAAAGCTTCAACTTATGACAGGAATGTGTTCAAAAAATTTCAGTCATAATTCAATTCTATCATAACTTAGAACACTTTCCAATAGGTGCAATGCTATAAATGGAGGTTTGGTTCTCAACCACTAAAACTCAGAATTTTCAATAAATTTTTAAAAAGTAATATAGTACAATAATGTTGTATGAATTGTTTATAATGAGGAAAATCTATATTTCATTCCTAATTGACATGAAAAACTGTCTCACAAATCCATAATACTTTAACTGCTTTCTTTCTCGGTTTACTACCTAGTCAATCTTAATCAATAGAAGCCTTTTAGCAGTG
>WUQG02402142.1:0-17410 GCA_011317285.2 Androctonus mauritanicus | reverse complement strand
ATGAAGAATTGAAATGTTTTTTGGATATCGTAATCGCTGACTTGATCGATTCTTCTTCTTTTTTAATCAGTCAAAGACAAGAAAATCATTGAAAACTTTTTTCGTTCGGACAAAAAAGGATAAAAATTGAAAGAAATTTATTTCGAGAATATCGAATAAAAGGAGATATTTTATCAAATTGGCGGAATTTATGGCTTTTTATTTCTGGACCATTATACATATGTAATTTGAGATATTAAAAAGAAAATCAAATTAGAGATGACGTAAATTTTCTCTGAAGAAAGATAAAACTACTAATATCGGCATTTTTGACATCTTTGCAATTTAATATATAAATCAATATTTTGCGAACTTGATATTTTTTATTATTATTATAAAATTGAATTAATTAAATTTTTAATGTTGTCAAAAAATTATAATTAAATTCATTTTTTATAAATATTTTATGTTATTCGGCTTTGTTTTTAGCATTTTTTCCTCTCCTTTTTCGATGAACAATTATCTTGTTTTCCTCCCCTTTTAACAGAACAACTGTTCTTATTCACTTAATTACATCGACAAATTTAATTATTTAGTTTGCTCTAACGTTTTGTTAAATAATTAATGAAAAGGCTTTTATGTTTTAAAGAAAATTCTAATTTTTACCTGATACAATGCATACATCTTAGTTTTCAGCGTTCTAAATAAAAAAATAATTTATTTTTTTATATAGTTTAGAAATGATTCATTGTTTAGAGACTAAAGTACTTCGTAATATATAAGAAATTCTCTCCTAAATGTGTGTTACAATTTCTAGTTAAAATTGTTCTGGAAAGGGAAGAAAAGAAATTGTTTTATGAGAAGTCAGATTGTCTTTCTTGATAAAATCTAAGAACATTTCTTCCAGTTAATTTTTCTCAGGAGAAAGAGCAGTATGTAAGGAATTTTCGCAGATCCCTATAGAAAATCTAATCAAACTTGAGGAACATTGGATAAAAGTCTGATCTCTATAGACTGGTATCTGGGCAACCAAGAAGTTCATGATTATAGATGAATTCTGATGGATCGTCTATTTAAGGTCAACACAAAATCATTAGTTAATAAATCTACCAATTTATTTCATTATCTTATGATGAGTTTTCTTAATTTAATATAAAAGACTTGATAAAATTTTTATAATGATAATCTTACCTTTCATAATTGAACGTGAAAGAATTGTCAGTTTAAGAATATTAAATTTTAAAATAAATAATTAATATTATGAATTAAATGGCGAATAATTCAGAAACACATTTACATATTTATATAGGCCTATATCTGAGATTATTGATTTTCGAAAAAGTTTAAATTTATATTGATAGCATAAATAGTTACCGATTTTTATAACTAATTTAATGGAGAAATAGTACCAATAAATTCATAAATTTATTTAAAATTATCTACATTAAAATTATTTTAAAACATAAATAATTTATAATAAAACGATATCGTGCTTGAAAATAAGAAAAATTCTTTAAAATATGGACTGGTTTCATTGAAATGAATAATTCTTGATGGTTTAAAATATATTTCCTTATCCAGAAAAAAATTCTTTCAAAAATAACAACATATTTTGAAAAATGAACAAAATTCAGTTATGTTTAAATCAGTTATACGATAAACATAATTCCATATCATATTTATTTTTTCACAAATTATTCTATGGAGTATGAAACGGAGAAATTTTTTACTGTTTTCAAGAAAAACAATGCGTTAATCAAGTCATATGAAAAATTTTAAAAATTTTATAGTAACAATAATAACTTTATTAAAAAAAAGACAGTATTTCTTATAGTTAAGAGATAGATATAAAAAAGGAAAATATAGGCCTATATTATAACAAGAAAATATACTGTATATTTTATATATACAATATAAGGGATAATATAGTGAACGATTTTTATTACTTCATTGACAAATTGTAAACCATGAAACATATAAATTGATACAAAAAAAAAATAAATCTTTATATTGATATAAATGTAATATCACAGAAACTATATACAAAAAATTTACTGAAACTAATTATTAACACAAAATAAGAATAAATTCGCGAAATCGGGAATTTAAGTAATGAAGTTAAATATGATATCGAAGAATTTTCCTAACTTGTAAATAGTAAATTTTAAATAAATTTTTGATCAAAGAATTGAAAATTAAAATCATAACATAATGTGAGACTTATATTCTAGAAAAACTTGTAACTTATCATTTCGTCATAAATGAAACAGAATCACTTTATAGTATAGATATGAGTTTCAAGGACACACAAAAATTTACGAAGAATTATTTTGAACTCTAAATAATTTGAATACTATCCGTTTTTTTTTTCAGCAGAACAATAAAGAAAGCTTGGGCCGGATTTATGTATAAGCTACACGAGCTACAGCTTCAGGGCCCAACATTACAAGGATCTTCATGTTTAATTAAAAACATTCTTAAATGCATTTGAGAGAGCTCTTAAATATCATAAGTTAGGAGCCACAATACATGTAAATCCAGCCATGAAGGGAGCTGTTAAAAAGTGTAGATAACATTAAATTACACTCTGAGATCGGATATATGATTTTCCTTTAACTATAACATATTAACAAAAATAAAAATTATGATTATTTTACAATATAATATATTAAATTTTTATTTTATTTGTTTTTTAAATAATATTTTGCAATGAAAGATCACAGGAAATGACAAAGCATTCTCCCTGAATTGCTACATATGTAACTTTCTTTAAAGAGCAATCACGAGACTAGCATATTAAATAAATATTTTAAGAGATCTTTTACGTATTTAAATTAAGAGAACTTACAACTGTATTAAAAAGCAGTTAAAATTTAAATTGAAGCCGCTAAAAAGTGAAATGTAAACACGATCCTAACGTTTCTAATTCTGAGACTGATTTGATTCGAAAGCTTAAATGACACAATTGAGCATTTATCGAAATATTATATAGAAAATAAATAATTATTCAAAGTTCGATCAAAAACATATATAACTAAACGTGTAATCCAAGAATTTTTATATCTATAGACATCTGATACAAAAATATAAAAAGAAATAAAATACTTGAAGCATAGATTTCCAAATGCATTATTGTTACAGTAGTGTAACATTGGTGACATATTATACATTTTATATTTTACAATAATAAGTAATCATATAAAATAAGTATTTTACACAATTTGAAACACATAATTTATGGATTTATGTTATATTTTTTAAAATTAGTAACAAAGTTACTATAAATGCTTATAACAAATTCTAAAATATTGTTGATTGGACTGTCATTATCTTTTCTAATAATCATGTGATCGATTAAACTACTTCGATATATATTTTTTAAATTTTGTAGTATTTTCATTGCTGTATATTTGAGATTTTATTATTATTAAGTATACAATATAGTGATATCGAATCCAATCTTAATGTCTTTTGTTTTCAATTCTTTCTGGATGTCGTATTTTGAGATAAATATTCTTATTTTCATTTTTTAAATGTGAAAAAAGTACTGTATATGAATTCTTCTCAATCGTTAACATATGTAATCTTATCACTTGTGTCATAGATCCGGTATACTTATCGTGTCTGATTTATTATATGTTTAGAAATGTTGCCTCTCTTAATGCAATTGGTCATAACTTTAATTTTTTATGGATCAGATCAGATATCCTTTCGAGTGAATATAATGTTATTTTACTTTATTCTCTTATCTGAAATGAAGGATGCTATATATGTTTTGACGAATTTTACGAGAAGAAAGGCAAATTGTTTTTATTTAAAATTTTAACAAACTTAAATTTTTATAATTTTATAACATATAACATTTTTGGAAATAATTAAGATTTAAAAATAAAGATATTTTTAGGATCATCAGAGAAAAGTCTATAAAACAATATATTGTATAAAATATTGTATAACTCAATTTTACCATTAAAGTGTTCAACTTAATGGTAATTGAGTTTAAAATAATTTTATTAAGACCTGATAATGGTAAAATTTATATAGTATATTTGTTAATGGTAAAACTAGGTTGAAAGCAAGTCTTAAATCTTCTTCAGCGATAAGTAATGGAATAAAAGAAAATTGATAAAATAATTTTAAATTATTAATCATGAATAGGCTAAAAATCTCAAAACATCCGATTTTTTTTTTTTTTGCACGATATTTATATTTAAAACTACAATTCTTATGGCCAACTTAAAATTATTAATAAATTTTAAAAAATTATACACTATATTTCATTTTTTATAAAAATTCCTATGCAACTTTCAGTTTCATGTATCACAATCTCAGTTAAAACCTCAATATCTCTATAACCATGTTTACACTAGAATACAAGTTAAAAATTTGAATCCATTATACAACCTCGAAAAATTTTCAATCCTTTTTGTCATTTTAATACAGAATTTGGACTATCTGAAACTATTGCTAAATTTTGGAAACTCATTATTATCTGTTCTTTATTATTAACTTATAACAGAAAAAAGCATGTTGAATAATAATTACACTAATAAAATCAATTTCTTTTTAATTTAGGTTAAAAGATTTCTCATGGGAATGAGAAATCTTTTAACCTAAATTAATTTAATCTTTTAATCTTTTGATCTAATTAATTGTTAAAAATATAGTTAACAGTTAATCAGATCAAACAATTTTTATCTATGTGTAACCAAATCATTATGTATATCTCTTAATAATGATTTATGTATTCAAAATGGCGAATTTTCATAATGTTACTAGCTTAAAGATTATAGCTATTTATAATATTCTTCATTCGGTGTAACTATAAAATAATATAAATAGCTTTATATAAAATTATTTTATTGTAATTTTATATCTTTAAAAGAGTATATAATCAAATCTTTCTTTATTATTTTTCACAGATTTATTATTTTGTCAAAGATTTCTATCCAAAATGCTTAGTAATTAACTGTAATTACTATCTGCCCGAGATACAGTAGTTTTATTGTTTATCATCTATTGTATCAATTCCTGATTCAAAAGATACTGATAAGTCAATGATATATATTAATAAGTTCTCAATATTAGTTCATTAAAACGAATTCACATAGATAATAAAACTAGTCCATAATTTAAGCTTATCGAGAATAATACTGTGCGATGATTAAGCTGCAGATAATTCGTTTCTCAGATTGTTTCCTCACTGAAAGTTAAATCTGAAAATAATCAGTGCAGTGCACTTTCCACTAATTAATTTTAGTGAACTATACAATGCAGCTTAAAATAATATTTAAATTCCTTTAGTGTATTTTCGAAAATTACTTTTACATCAAAAGACGAAAATATTAAAAAACTAAATTATAATTAATCGAAAAAAATGACTAAGATTAAAAAAAGAATAGAAAGATCAAAGAAAAAATTTGATTTTTTCTTTCTAAGAGATCCTGATATTTAAAGCTAAAAAAAATATCCAGTTCTGCTCAGATTTAAAATAGCATAGACATTATTTTCAAAGTTTAACAATTAAAAGCATTTGTTGTATAAATAAACTTTCTGGAACTAATCTTGATAAATTTACTAAATTTAGCTATTGCATACCGAGTAGTTCTTCAATGTGAAGAACAAATAGACAAACTATATCATGACCTTTAATTTTTTTTTTAATTTTAACATTATAGGAAGTAATCACGGTTTAAACATAAAGATATTTTTGAAAATAAGCATGAAAATCTCTCTAAAACGATATGATATTCTGCATTCAACAAACATCTTTCGACTTCAAGTTAATAGTCAAACTGAGATCGAACAATTTTTAAATCTTTTCAACAATATATAATCGAATAATCGAAATGTCAAAAAATCGATGAATTAATTTCAATTATTAATTAATCATTTTTAATAGATAAAAAAACCACCAAAAACTACAATCCTTCGAAGAATTTTTATATTACCGTATTTACTTCTATTCCTATAATTCTCAACCTTTGCATAATTCTAAAGATTAGAAATCTGGATTATTTTCTGAAGAATTATGGCTGGCATATGTACTTAAATATCGGATAATTCTAACATTCGTATTACATTAGCGGTACATTAAAATCGATCATTACATTTAAATCGATTAATATACATCACATATCAATTAATTTCCATTTCAAAATACAATTAATCGATAATTTTAACTTTATAAATACAACACATTTAGTTTAATAAAATACATTTAAAACGGATTAAAGTATCTCTTTGTAGTTTTCAATATATTGAAAGAAATACTGTAGTTAGATTTTTGATATATTATTAATTAATCTTAATTCTTTTTCATATTTTAATTATTGCTTTCAATTATTATTGGATTCTTTACTTTGTTTTTTAAGAATAAATACTTGAAACTCGATGACTGAATTATTAATATAGGAACTTAAAGTTTTAACGGATTTTCCTTTTGTTTCCAACAGAAACCTTGCAAACTTTTCTAATACAATTCGAATGTAGAAGTTTTAATTCTTGACTAATTTAGGAAACGGTTTATCTTTTCACTTCGTGATAATAGACTTAAAATTTAAATTTTATACTTAAACCAGCTATTCTTATGCCTACAGAAACAAGAATTATATTCACTTATATTCTATGTAATTTCGTTAATTAATTATTTGAAAAACATGTGATAAAGATGTATGAAAAAAATTCTGACAACGTTCCAAATTTTTAGACTAAACGAGTCTATAAAGTAAAGCTTTTGTTATCGACTAAAATTTAGGATATTTTAACTACATCCCTACTTAAAGGTATTTCATTAGCTATTTTCAATCGGTAAATATATGCATAAATAATATACAGTTACTATAAAATATATCAATATAAAGTTGTTGGTTAATTTAAAGAAAGTGTAAAGTAAAAAACGTAATTATGTACAGTTTTGTATAGAAATTTAAATTTTTATACGTGGTAAAACAGTCAGCAGAATCTTCTTGTTGTATCGAAAATAAATTAAATAAATAATTGCTAACACATATGCAACTTTTAAGCCAGAGAGATTCTTCTATCAAACTAATTTTATGGAAAGAAGTAAAGTAATTACAAGTGTGTTATAGTAATGCTTTTAGTTCATCTCCCATAAAAAGCGCTTAATTGAGATTTAATAGCACGTTTGCGAAATAATTTTCTCTTTTAATCGATCCTCTATTTTTTTTTTTTTTTTTTTTAAATATTTCATTATATGTATGTAAATATATTATCAAGTTTTATACAATATTAATATATACAGTATATATATATATAATATAATTAAATAAACATGTTTCTGTTTATTTCTATTGAAAAGTTAATTTCATTACAAAATTATTGCCGATGAAATTTAAAACTGATGTCAAAGATTTTCGATTAATCTCTTTAAGTGTAAGAGAACTTCAAAAGAATTAATTAATTGCACGGAATGTAAAAATTTTAAAACAGCAAGTAATTTTTCTATGACGACTTTTGCTTTTAATATTTTCATATATTGAAAAGATTTTAAAGCGTAAATCATCGCAGTGGTAACTTTGCAGTAATAAATTCACAACTAATAAATAAGCATCTGGATTTAGTCTGTAGAATTTTCTGATTTTATTTGATTAATAAAAATCCTTTTCACAATTTTCTATCTGATCATAATCTGATGAAATATTCTTCTCCTCATCAATTTTCACTTTTTCCTTCTTTACGAACTATCACTTTCGACAAAGAACTAATAAATTTAGAGATTCAAAATGATATACGAAGTCCATTGCAATCTTTATTTTTAAAATTATAAAATATTTATAATCTTAAAAAAATCGCTGTAATATATTATTATTTAATTTATTTTAGAGACATCATAATTGCTATATTATATTGATTTTAATGTTCAAACTTGGAATGTTATGCAGTTTCTTGATGTATTATTCAAAGATAATTAACATATTAAATAAGTATTTAGACAGTTTCCATGTTTGCACTGTAGTAGCATCCAAATAGTTGCAATATTGATGGAATATCCCACCAATCACTTTCTGCTTTACGTGATTGTATTCTAATTAATTTATACTTAATCACAGATTAGGTTCGTTTTCTGAGATCATTAATGTTAGTCTTATTTCCCAAATGTAAAATGTCCAATTATGTAATAATAACTAGGATTTAGTATATGATACCTACATACATACATATATATATATTCACTCTTTCTAGATAGAGAGAGATATGCAATAAATCTATGATGTAATGCTTATAAATTGCAATAGAAACTTAAACTCTTTCGTAACAAATTTATTTAAAATTCATTTTAAAACTGATTTAAACCTAAATACAAATTTAATTAATTGATAATCAAATAAAATTTTATTTTAATAATGAACGAATAAGTTTGATCGGAATAAGGTTGTCCATTGTATTTATTTTCAAACTATGGGTTTTGATTCTAATAGAAAATCAAACAAATTTCTCCAAACAATTCATATGTAAATGCAATTACTTAAATATAAATTACTGTAGCAGTAACCTAAGACAATAGATGTAATTTAGCAGACTACTAATTTGAGATTGATTTCTATTACTTGAAACGTGTAGTACATAAACTTGTACAGTAGTCGATGTAACGACTAATAATACTCTTGAGAGAAACGTCAAAACAATGGTTGGTTAATTTTCTTACTTATTTCTTTTGATGCTTTCAGCTAGCTTGATGTGACAAGTCTCTTAGACCACACAAATTAAAATATGCGATATCCAAATAAATATTTAAAATAACAAACTTATTGTTTATATAATAAATATTATTTTTCACTTTAAATTAATAAAATCAATTAATATTTTTATTTTGTATTAAAGAAAATAAGCTGAAGATTTTATAAAATAATTCTAGAAATTATACCAAAAGTTCCTTTAAACAGAATATTAAATTTTAATGATTGATGACGAATGGAAATTTATAGAAAAATCTAGCTCAAAATGTTTTATGGAGAAACTTTATTAGAATGAAAGACTATAACGTCGAATGAAAGATTGAAAATACAATTAAAAATTTCAAAGGTAGAGAAAGACAAAGATAACAACCAGCTATTTGATCATAAAAAAAGATGTCTAGATTTTAGTTTTGAATTTAGAGTTTAGTTAAATTAAAATAAAAAATAGATAATGCAAATTCAAAGAACATATATATAAATAAACCATAATAATTCTTATTAAAATATTTACTAAGAAGATTATTTTGTTTAGTTTTCAATATTTTTATTAAATAAGCAATATTAAAGTTTATGTAAATTGTAACTAAAATATGTAACTTATGTAGAATGAAGTAATTATAGAATATTACGAAATAATTAAATTTAAACATGATATTTAAAATTAAAAAAACATGCATATTTATAATTTAATAGCATATAGTAGTTTTAATTTAAGTGATTTTTCAGATGGTTTACGTTAACATCAATATTTTATTACAAAAATTTGTTATAATTTTGATTGAGATTTAAAAGATGAATACCATTTATGAAAAAATATAGTCTTGAAAAAAATATGAAAATATTTGTTATGCAATTTGTTTCTAACAATAATATAAAATAAGGATTTATATTCATTGAGAAATTGCCTATCACGTCGAATCTTTACACTATATGGAAGATGAGTGAAATTTTTCTAAATCATTAAGTTTTAATCAGCATATGGCATATATTTTTACAACTACTTATGATTTATGTTGTAAAACACAAAAACAGTCTTCTTACAATTATTCAAATTCATATCGTCGAAGGAAATGTTTTTATTTTTATAATTTAAATTATATAATATGAAAAATTTCATTTTAAATTTATGCTTTTTCTGCTAGAATAATATATTTTGTTAACACAGCTGTATAATAATAACTCTTTTTTTTTGCCACCAAATTAAAAATTTTTATCATCTGATTTAACGATAAAATATTACAAGCTATAAGTTATAATCGTGCGTTGATTTGAAAATTCATTCTGTTCAATATATATAAATTTCCTACTTGTAAAGAACTAAACACATAATTATTTGATCAAACTCTCAATATAAATGTTGCCAAGCACCATTTTTCTATCTAGAAAGTTCATGGTCATCCGTAAAAATATGCTTATGTTTTAATTATCTGAGAATTTTTGAACGTTTAACCTCATATTTGACAACTAATCCCGAGGCAACTAATAATTTACTGAAATCCAATAAAGAGAGTCATATCGTCTATAAAAAGTTAGAAACCAATTAAAGAATTTTTCAGAAAAGATGGATGAAAATCTATAAGTGTATAATATTTCCCGATATTCAATTTACTTTTTATTAAATTTTTCAAATAAAAATCACTGTTCGTAATATTTTTATTAATAAATATAACATTTAATTATATTTATTAAAGAGAATCAGTTGAATATAATTTAAAAAATTATTTCTCAATGTCTCATATTTATATTGAAAAATTTAAGAAAGATATATTCTTGTTTATCGAAGTAATTATGTTTAGAATAATTTTATGTTTTAACATTGTTTTAATGTTCTATAAACATGAAATAAATTTGATCTTCACAAAAAAATAATAAATAAATCCAGATTAAATTTTTTTGAGAAGTAGATATAATTTCTTTTATAAATATAAATTAATAGAGACATTTCATATTTACATTAAAGAAATATAGCTTATAGTATATTATTTTAGTCTCTTTGTTAACATTAAATATAAAAATAAGTCTTCATAATTTTTTCTTGTAAAGAAGAAGCTTTTTTTAAAAGCTCGTGATGATAGTGGAGAGAATCGGTTGTATTCTCTTCTCTTATATTGCATAGAACGACCTTCTTAAGTACCTATTGTAGTAAAAGATCCCTTATACTTAAGAAACAGTTCACATACCGAAATTGAGGCTATAGACAGAGTGGATTTCTCAGTTTTCATATAAAAAATAGTACTATCAAAATAAACAAAGAATAGATACTCGCAAGAAGCTCATTCGAGAAGATAGAAAGCAATGTTTAACTGTTAGCAGTAGAGAAATGGAATCAAGATGTAGCATGCGATCAGATCTGTATTTAAGATAGAGTCCACAACTGTTAACATTTTTTTTTTTTTTTATTGTATTATAGCAATTCAATTTAATCCTGATTATAGTATAAAATTTTATTTTGCTATAAAAAGCACAAAATAATATATTAAAAGACATATATACAATTAATCTTTTACAAGATTATTTATATATTCAATCTAATTATAACGAATAAAAAAAAAAGATTTTTTTCAATCAAATATATAATTTTCAGTATATAAGCCACCGATGTTTGCTTAATTGTTTAAAACTATAAATAAAATTGTCTAGAGATAATTAAGAATTTATTAAATTTTGTTTGCTTATTACACGACTAATTCAATAAATAAATAATTTCTTTTATTTATTAATTAATAAAATAAATACAGATAAACATTCGAAAATTATTCAATCTTAAAACAATGATTAAATTAAAGCATCTAAAAAAATATTTGAAAATTTTTTAAACAAAATTTTTTATCGAATTTTATTATTTAATGCAATTAATTAATTCGATCAAAAATCATATTTATTAAAGTTGTTTAATTAGATAGAATTTTTCCAAAAATTCGTTTACAAAAGTGAAAATTTAATTTATTCTGAGATTTTCGGAAATAATTATTATTTCTGTTTAATGATATACAAATAATTTCAAAATAAAAATTAAATTTTGAAAGGAATACGGAGCAAACAAAAAGAAAATACTGTATTTAATTTCGAATACAATATCATAATTAAAATTTTTACTAATTAATTTATTAAAATAAACTGATAAATTAGAAACAAATATAAGTTTATTGTTTGTTATAATTTCTGTTGACTTTTTTTATATATTAAATAATATAAAAATTCGTTTTATTTAATTATTAATTATTATTGAATCTTCATAATGTATATAAACAACATATGTAAGATAAAATTTGATTAAAATATATAAAGATTTTTGCTTATGAATATATCAACATATCTATAAATATATATATATATGTATATATAAAAAGAAAACGATTTCTTCTGAAATGTATCCAGAATCCTGTCTCCTCTCGTTGAGTACGTTTGATATAAACAGAAAACAACCTGTCAGATGCCGAATATCATTTTGTAAGTTCAGTATGTGTAGGCGAAATGGAACTATGTGGCGGAAAAATTGTTTCCATCTAGACAAGAAGTGTATCGAAAATAGTCCATATGACGAGGGCAAGCAAACGTTCAGTCAAAATATGCAAAAAACAAGCTTGATAGATACCATGATGAATTATTCATGGAGAACTGTAAACCTCCATAAATGTGTGGTAAATGGGACAAAACTCCCAGTCTCTATGGCTGAAGTATGTGGTAATCTTGATGGATGACTACATGTCTCCAAAGAGACAATTTTGATCCAGGAGCCAAACAGCCAACCAATTTCATTTATGATAGAAACCAATGCTTTTATAAAATCCTTTTAAATTTAATAAACAAGCTTTATATTGAAAACAACTTCGATTGAACAGTTTTCATTTAGCTTTTCACGTAAGATGAAAAATGGTAAGAAAAATTGATTTCTTAACTGAAATCTGATCCAACAGTTTCATTAAAACAAGAGTTGTCTGAAAAATCTTATTTTTTTTTTTTTTTTTTTATTCGACCTAAATAATTTATAGTCATAAAAATATAAGTTTCGGTTTACCAAATTTTTAAAAATTTTTTTATCAATTTAAAATTTAATTAAGATTTTTGTATTAATTTGATTTAATATACTTAAAAGTTTAGCTACAATATTATATCTGAACTCGAAATAATATGGATAATATGACGGCTTTTTTCACTTTAATTTTTATCTTCGTTCAAACATAATTTGTTAAATGTTTGTATCATTTTTATCAAAAAGAATATTTAAATTCGTTCAATAATTATAGCTGCAATCAATATTAAACATTTTTACAACGATTAACAAAAATAGCTGTATAACATCTCAGAAAAAAATTTTTTATGCTTAAACATATATGTTTAGATAGAGTAAATAGATTTTTCGCATATAAATTTCTTTATAATAAAACTTTTCTCGGTGGGGGTAATAATAGCAAAAAATCGGTGTTTATTTTGCGATGGTAAAGCAAACCTGCAGTAACTGGAATCACATTTCTGACAGTAAACATAACTGAACAGCAATCTCTTGTGTATTCTTTCCTATCAGGTACTAACAGCAGTGGAGTCGATACGTTTCCACTTGGCAATACTGTTTGTAAGGATACAACTTCCACTTCTATCGTCAGAAATCAATGCATCGTGACTAGCACACTATCATACCTGCCGAGAAAATCCAATGCTATCGTAGGTTTAGGAACAAATGGATTCGATACAAAATTTAAAGATTTCGTCTCATGTAACCAGAGGAAAAAACAACTAATCGCAATTTTAAATCTTTACAAAATATATATATAATAGTTTATAATCTTAATTTATCCATTTAGTAATTGATAAAAATGTAAACAGGTATTTTAAATTTCGTTTTTTCAATTATTTTTAATAAGATAGTATAATATATCTAAACTTAGATATACATTTATAGATGAATATGTTGAGTGATTTACAAAATAATATCACAAAACGAAAAAATCATTATTTATTTAATAATGTTAACATAAAAACTGGAGAAGAATAAGAGAGATAAAATTATATTTAAATAATAAATTGCATATATTTAAATATTCCTATACGTTTACAATATTAATTAATTAATTAATTAACAATAAAATTAATAAATCGCATTTCTACATTTCGAAATAATTTTTCTTTAAAAGCATTTAAGAGTTTTTACATATAAATCATTTAATATTTATTATTAATATTGGGTTATAAATGTCTAGAAAGGATTAAAAATCAGAACAATTTGTCTGATTATGGCACAGAGAAGTTGGTTATATTTAACGACTTGCTTCGTTATATTAAATTGCCCATGAAATGTTCAGAAACATTTCGATAATAGAAAAGATTAAAATTAAATGAAGTGAATTTAGTCGCTGAGCGATGTTATTAAAGGAAAAGATTTACTATCTCGCATCTAAATAACCCGCTTTGCTAAGTTATACACACAAACACTCACGGAAAATCCGATTTAACTAATTTAAATAATTCTTACCCATTTTCACAACATTCAAGAAATGTAATTAATAAATAATTTATTTATTTTTATCAAATAAAACCGATGAAATTATATAAGTAAAGAAAAATTTGTTTGCATTTAATTTTTTTGGCTAGAACATTTATTTATAGTTGTATACAGTAAAATATTATTGTGTTATTTGTATTTTAAATATTATAAGAATGATTTCGGTTTTTATCCTTTCATTAATCTTACAAAAGAAAAACAAGTTAATTCGAGATGAAAGAGAATATTTTTCTGATATCATTGGATAGTATTGTACCACGTGACACTCATTCCCATTAACTTACATAGCTTACTGTACAAGATGTCTACTACTGGATATTGATTCCCTTCTTGTCGCGGCAGGTCAAGACGGTAGAATCCCAATTACTAGATTCTCTCTCTATATATGATATACTGTTCAAGTTTATCTGATTGTTCGATCGCTTATAATAAATGTCCAAGTAGAAATTATGTTTTCTCTTAAAACTTCTATTTTTTTCTTTTTATATATTTAACTTTTGAAAGATCTTTCAAAAATTTAATTCTTCTTTAGAATGAAAATTTTCTTTTAATAGTTTATTAGACTTTATCAAATCGATTTATTGTTCTCGTTTCATCTTTTATTTGAATTTTATTTCATCTTTTTTTTTCTTTCCTGTCTCTCTTTTAAAGAAAGTTCGTAGAAAGATCTAATGATGGATATTTTTATTCGCTGTTAAAACAAATAGATTTTATCGAAATTGTTCAAAAATGTAAAATGACTATATTCTCTTTTTAATTATTTAGTAAAATTTTGTAGATTCTTTTGAAACGATCGAAAAATTTTATATTATAGCAGCAAATTAATATGCATTAGTCATTAAAATACAAATATTAGATAAGTTATTTAGTGGAATAATAAATTTTTAAATCAGTATAATGTTCATAAGTAATAAATCACAATAATATATATAATATTTAATTTATTATAAACGCAAAATTAATCTTACGAATTCGATTATTCATCATATTTTGTTACAATTTATCTCATCCAATTTTGGAAGCAGATAAAAATTTTACATCAAAAGATGTTTTCTGGAAAGAACTAATTGTCTGTTATCTGAACACGTCCATATTTTCAGAATGATTAAAGATAAGGGATCAAAATATTTATCATAAAAATCATTTTCAATGCATAATCTATATGCTAAATATTACAAAGATATATTAAATAATTCTATAAATTATTACAGGAAAACCTCAGAAAATTAAACATCCATCATTTTTAAACAAATTAATATAAAATATTAACTAATCTTACTTCAAATTTGGCTTTAATAGATTGACTACCATTCTAGATTTTATAAAATTTATTCAAACAGTTCAAAAGTTATTAGAATTTGAAGTTTGAATGTCCCTAATTTTTAAGTAGTGAAAGAAAATGGAAAAATTGATATGTCGTAGAGATTATTTTAAACGATTTGATCTTTCTGCTAAATTTCATAAAAATCCAATAAAAAGTTCGTGATATATTAAGGAAGTAACTCGGAAGTTTGAATGTCGCCATTTTTAAACGATTGAAGCTAGATAATTAAAATAATATATATGATATCAAATTCAGCATTAATAGGAGAATATCATTACTAAATTTTATGAAAGTATATTAATTAGTTCAAAAGTTATTAATGGGAAACAAACATACAGATAGAATAGTGATCTCACAAGTCTTACTTTCCTACAGGAAATAATCTAAAAAAAATGAGAATCATATTGACAACCAAATCAATCTTAATATTACAACTGCATCAATTTAAAATTCAATTTTTATAGAAAGTTTCTCGCGTTAAGAATAGAATTTACGAAATTTGAGTCAGAAATCGGATTTAAGTCTTCAAGCTATAATTTCGTTTCTTTTTATATTATGAATTTTATGCGTTTTTTTTTCTATTTTTATTTTCCATCATTGCTATCTATAGAAACTCCACAGTCAGTAAGATAAACAGTGCTAAAGTGAATACAATAAGATTCAGTAATTGCATTTATGAGGATTTCAAGATTATTATTGAATTAAAACAAAAATTATTTAGATTGATTAAATCATATTATAATTAATAATAAGATAATTCTTGCGAGAAATTAGAAATTTTGCCTAATTAAAACAGGTAAGAAATAACGAGAAGTGTTTTGTATCATAAGCAGAATAAAAAAAATTTATAGAAAATTCGAATTTTTATAGTTTAAGTTAATATAGAATTAATATGAAACTCATTGTTATTTTTAGCATGAGAGATTTATCCCTTATTCAGTGTTCAGTTAGTCAACAAATTCTGAAGACACTTCAAGATATGATATTCGTAAGTCGATATAATACTTATAAGTAGTATTTCCATTTGTAACGAATGGTATTCATTGATTCCATTAGTTACAAATGGAATCAATGGATTCGATCCTGGAATACCCAGACAGAAATTTACAGTTAATTTTTTTGTCAATAAAATAATATAGGCAATAAAGTACTGATAAAGAAACACGATCTGCGAATGTTAATGAAATTTATGAAAGGAGATCCATCATCTGAAATGATAAACTACAATGTTCCTCCGTTCAAATCGCGAAAAAATAAGCATACTTTAAAAGGCAAAAAAAGCTTGAAAAATCCTCCAGATCTTTTTTTTGTTCGAACATGTATGACTTTTAATTCACTTTATAACTTTGATGAAGGGACACCCAAAATTGCTTTTTTTGTGGGGTGTATGTGTATAAATCAACAAATAAATATTTAGTTATAACGATAATATATCTCATATAGATATTACTAATTTATTTTATCAATATCAATAAGTTTCAACATCTAAAAGATGTAGACTCTTGCGATTAAAAAAATTAAATTGCCGAACCGTATTAAATTAAATTGAAAAGAGAAGGATTTTGTAAATAGAGATATTCATAAGCTCATGTTAAAAATATAAATATATTAAAAGTAGATAAAATGATGAACTCACAGAATCTGTTATATGTGATTACATATAAGAAATAAATATAGAAATCATCAGATTGTTGAATGATTTCAATATTTCCATCCATTCATCACATAACTTCTTAGCATTATGAATGCATCATAAATCGTTTCTTTGACTGCTCCTTGTTGCAAAAATTAAAACAATAAAGGTTTATTCATAAATAATCTGTTGGCGCAGTTATTTTAATAAAAACTGTTTATTCAAGAAAATATAATGATACATGAATTAACAAACGTCTTACTTAGAGCACACCA
>WUQG02402131.1:0-17412 GCA_011317285.2 Androctonus mauritanicus | reverse complement strand
CCCTCATGCTTATATATATTGACATACTACCTCACGCTTACCTACCTCGTGCTTATATATACTAACATACTACCTCACGCTTAGCTACCTCATGCTTATATATACTGACATACTACCTCGCGCTTCTCTACCTCATGCTTATATATATATTGACATACTACCTCAAGCCCGCTTACCTACCTCATGCTTATATATATTGACATACTACCTCACGCTTACCTACCTCGTGCTTATATATACTGACATTCTACCTCACGCTTAACTACCTCATGCTTACACATATTGATATACTATCCATATATATATATAAGCATGAGTGCTATCTTACGCTTATCTACCTCATGCTTATATATATACTGACGTACTACCTCATGCTTATATATACTGACGTACTATTTCGTGCTTATATATTTAAAATCTTGCTAATTCGCTATTTATGAAGGAAAGATGAGCAAAATTTGGGTAACAAAACAGATCAAAAGCGACTACAGTAATTTAATAAACTTCTAAGATAAAAATAGGCGGTCGAAACACTTTCGCCATGTTTGTTTCTATATTAGTATTACGCACGGTTACTCAAATTATTATTCAAACGTCGGTTTAAGTGATTCCACATAAATAACAAAACATTTTTCCTTAATTGAATCAAAATACCGGTACACTACGCCCGTTGTTTTAGTGCTTAGGTAGCATACCCAACGGTTATCGATGAAGTAAAGGCGAAGAGATGTTGTTTGTTATTAGCAGTAACAATCACATGACTCATTAGTATGACATAACAGGTTATTAAGGTGAAGAAGATGGAGGGGTCAGAACGGGGAACGAAGTGGGTCATTGAAAATGAGCGCGTGCTTGCGGAAGTGTGAATTGGTCAAGGGAACGGGTCCGAACAAGGACAAATCGTTTTCCTCCGTCGAAAAAGTAGAAAGCCAATGGGAGAGAGAGGTGGGATACTGTCAAGGACGGATACGCGCGGTTCCTCCCCCTTAAGAAGTCGTTTGCGCGCGCAACTAGGCAGCACCACCCACGAGAAAGCATAAGGAGATTTACCTATTCTCACGCTAACTGCAGCGTAACTGAACTTCCGTTTCTGAAAGGATGCGGGACTCGTGCATTACGATTTCCTTCCCGCTTGTTACTGCAGTAGCAGTAGTTAGTAGTAGTAGTAGTATCAACAGTAGTAGTGCTTCGCCGCTCGCATCCGGTGGACGAGAAAAAGCGCGCCGCATGGACAATGTCGGTCGAATCTTGACCTCCCAGTTTTTACAATCACGTGACGGGTAAACCTGTTTGTCGCGTGATTCTGCTCGAGAGGAATTCGAACCATCAGTTGCTACTACTACTACTACAATAAAAACAAAAATCTTCTTTCTTTCCAATTTTTACCATTATGTTACATTAATTTTTGTAACGTTTACACAGAGAAATTAAAACCTTCTGCGGCTACACGAACAATTTTAACCGATGAAGAGACCAAGCGTGAGATAGTTCTATTTGTAATCATTTAATCGTCGTTACGACAATAATAATAATAACAATCCCTTTATACATATTTTTTTCACGCTTCGACAAGGATAACTCGAACGTAATTCAATTATTACCGTAACAGCATCTTCTGTATATAAAGAATTTTCATTAAAACTACGATAGCATAATAGTAAATTGATAACTTCTCGCACGATTATCTGGTTATTAGGCCTAAGTAACATTCTTCGGAATTATGCAATACCGTACAAAACTTAGTTTATTACTATAGTAGCATTTAATGAATTTTATTTTATTTCCATGCCAAACAATGTTAAACATTTTTCTTAACGTGTAAGTTTATAACTATAATAATTCTCTAGAAAAAAATTTCCCTTTCCTAGAGAAATTTCCCTGTCCGCGTGTCAGTTTTAATGGAAATACTTTACGTGTTTGCAGTCTGTGGGGAAATTTTCCCACCTGTACGTACGCAATAAGGAAATTTTCGTCGTTTTATCCCTAAACGAGTCACGTGTATATCGCTCTTTAAGTCAAAAATTATAAATTAAAAAAAAAAAAAGAAAAGAAACGAGAAGTAATTTCACGCATGGTTCTACTTTCCAACGCTCTTTCGGCTTCTACGTTTATTTTTTGATAGATACTCGGGCCCAATACGGGGCCTAGGAGGTAGTTAGTTTCCTGTATCCTGCAGGAAGTTTCGGAGACGGATAATACAATGAATAATTAGAATGTACAGGTTGGATGGACTGGTCCATTCTGCCGAGGGAAGTTTGCTTTTTATCCGGTCCTCGGGGCTTGTTTCGGACGATTGTGTGTACGTTTTTGCTGGCGAAATCGTAAGTGGGTCGTAACCTTTCTGTTGCCTTTCGGCTTTAATATGTAAAAAAAAATCCCTTAAGCCGTTAATCTTCGTCTCCTTTACGGTATTTTGATGGTAGTTTCTTACGTGCTGTATAACGCAGTACTATCTGCATCTGGTAACTCGTGACCGGATAGAGAGATCAAATCGCTTCGACACTACCCAAATTAATTAAATATAAGCCCTGTCCAATCTTTTCTATCGGTTTTCTTACAAAAGTCTCGAACTTACGCTATCTGCTTAACGTACCGTCACCAAACGATTCATCGAATATATTCGTCTCCTATATCACTCTACAGACTCTAAAATGTTTGCTAAGTTATCTGCATGAAAAAATATTGCTTAAACGTTACTCATTATGAAAGATCTTCGGCTGTTATACGGTATTTTGATGTAGTTTCTTACGTACCATATACGTGGTGTTATCTGTATCCGGTAACTCGTGACTGGATAAAGAGATCGAATCGCTTCGACACTACCCAAATTAATTAAATATAAGCCCTGTCGAATCTTTTCTATCGGTTTTCTTACAAAGGTCTCGAACTTACGATATCTACTTAACGTACCGTCTCCAAACGATTCATCGAATATATTCGTCTCCTACATCACTCTACACACTTTAAAATGTTTGTTAACTTATCTGCACGAAATGATATTGCTTAAACGTTACTCATTATGAAAGATTTTCAGCTCTTATACGGTATTTTCGTGTAGTTTCTTACGTACTGTATACACGGTGCTATCTGTATCCGGTAACTCGTGACCGGATAGAGAAATCAAATCGCCTCGAGACTACCCAAATTGATTAAATATAAGCCCTGTCGAATCTTTTCTATCTGTTTTCTTACAAAGGTCTCGAACTTACTATATCTACTTAACGTACCGTCTCCAAACGATTCATCTAACGTACTCGTCTCCTATATCACTCTACAGACTTTAAACGTTTGCTAAGTTATCTGTAAGAAAAAATATTGCTTAAACGTCACTCATTATGCAAGATCTCGTTCGCTACTTTCCTAAAAAAAATTAAAAAAATCTGTGAGATTTAATGAATTTTATGCTTCGATAAAATTATCGGGATTTTTTTCGTTTAATGTCGATAATTAATTTATTTTAATCGAAAAATATCTAGAAGAAGAAGAATAATGATCGAAACACGTTAATATTAATAATTTTCTTCTTCTTCAGTTCCGAAAAATCGTCTTCAGAAAACTTAGAAAGATTTTTTTTTGTTCGTACAAGTCTTATAAAAATCAGAATATGTAAAGAAAAAAAAAAAAAAAAGACTTGACTATGTTGAATCATTGGTGCGTGATCGAACGCATTTAACCTGCATTTGTTACTATAGTAGTACTAGAAGCAGTCGACATTAACTAGCCGAAAAACAAGGAAGTACTTGAGTCACAATAATTACTTAAAATTTTAAAATTTTCACGTAAAATATTTTCGTAATTATACTACACGACAACGACGACGACAATAGCGTTTTGTACATACAACTTGCTGTAACCAGAACTTAGATGTAGTCCTGTAAGTTAACTAAGTTACAAAAATATTTTATTGGGCCCTTATATCGATATAAGACAGTTAACATATTAATCTTCTATAGAAATGTTTAGTGAACGATATGACTAAAACCATCAGTGGCCATCTTGAAATAAAGAAAAAAATGTTATGATCGAAAATCGGGACATTTCAGTTATATAATCGATTTTTATATCGATTATTACTCGAACCAAGTCTGCACCTTCTCTCTCTCTCTCTCTTCTTAACTCGTTGTCCTTGAAAGCTTCATTAGGCCGTGTAAGGGCAGGATATCATTGTGTAGCACTTCTACCTTTCAATTAATCACCGTCGGTTACATAAAGACAACAAACAACAAATATAAAAAAAATGGGGGGAGAAGAAGTTTCTCAGGCGATTAATCGCTCCTTTATCCCCAAATATAGAGAGGCCTATATAGATTAAATTGTATAATTCGCTATGGGTTTGTGGCAGAGCATGTATCCTGCGCTTATTCGCCCCAATGGGGCTCTTTTATCGAGGGAGAATTGAGGGTTGGAAAAAAAAGGGAAAGCACGATTAACCGCTTCGAACGGTCACGTGACGCCGTTTGGATTCTGATAAATCGGTGCTAACTCGAACGCGGTGGTTCGTTTCGACAGACACGTGATTGATAATTTGAACGTCGTTTGCTCTTCTATAGTTCACGTGACGGAAACACAGATGCGCGTGATGCAAAGTGGCCTGCCACGCGGTCGAAGGCCCACTCGGGTTTTTGGTTGTTGATCTAGTGACACGTGAGCTCGGTCGTATCGTAAGTTATCTGGTAGAATCGCTTGTCGAATGTATGTTTTAAAAATCGTTCGAACGATCTTTCCACAGCGTAAAAAAAAAAACGGAAAAAAACGAGTAATGACAAGTTTATTTCCGTCTAGACCCTAAAGGTCTACGTCAATCACTAACGCGAAAAGAGCTTAAGTACAAAGAAGTCTCATAAATTAATCCTCAAGATCACATCAGATTGCGTGACAGGAACGTTTTTACTATTATGGTGGGGCCTTTTCTACCTTGTTGGTCTTTAGCGTTACGCCCCTGACCTCAAATAACTTAGGACTACGTCAAATTTTTACGAAATTTACAAAAAAATCGCCATTTTTAAAGTCAGTCAAGAGAGAAAATTTCTTCCAGACAAAAAATCGTACGATCGCAACCGATAAATCAATTCTGACTCATTGAAAAAGACCTACTCGATGCTTACTAGTGACGTCACCGAGAGATGGTCCCTCATTCAAGTTTGGAAAAAAAAAGAAAAATAAAATAACAAAAAAAAGAAGCGGAATCCGTTAAAAGACAATGTTATCAGATAAAAGGCAATAATGGAATGGCTACAGGAGTGCTGCTTGCGTGATTCTACCTCAATAATAAATCAGAATATTCATTGTTGTGGGGCCTCAATTATGTCACCTGTTAACGGTCAGTGTTTCCATCTGATTGCTAGCTTGACGGTGTTACTTATAGGGTAGCACTCAACTAGCACTTCTACCGAACGACCTAATCTCTCACGTGATTATCCCCAACGTTGTAACTCTAATCACCCGACTTTATTGGATTCGGAAATCGTGTGATCCACTTAAAAAAAAATCGCTGTCGTGGTGCCATCCACAGCTTTTATATCAAGTAGATTATATGCCAATAATAATAATAATAATTCTGAAGGACTAATCACCTATATTTCGAAAAGTTTTCTCCATAATTTTGATACATTTTAATATCTTTTTTAGATTAATTAATTCTGCGATTATTGATGGAAAGATAAAAGCGCGGTGAAGTTCAGGTAGAAACGCTGTTGACGAGCCATACGTAAGCCTTCAATTAACCAAATTGTGTGGTGATTTATTAATGAAGGTCATCTCCGCTTATTTTAGGAAGTTAATACTTAATGATTCACTTTCTCTAAAAGTTGGCATTTCACCTACAGACTGCCGAGAAACGTCGAATAATGAATGTGCAATGCCTGACGTTACCAGTTTTTAAAAGTCGGTTTTAAAAACCCTCTGTTCGTAAATTGTACCGATCGGTCATACGATATGACGGCCTCGTTCGATCACCTGATCGTTCTATACACGAATGCTTTTTATGTTCGATCGCAAGATTCCGAATTTCGTCCTTTAATAATCATCGTGGTTAAGTGGTAATCGTGTATTGCACGAGACAGATTCGTTTAAAAATTCGGTATGTACTCTTCGTGGAATCGTTTTTGATGGCTCTCGTTTTTTTTTGGTTACAGTGTGTCAAGTGCTCGGTTGCTACCTTTATTCCTTCAGCGTATTTTTCTTTGACAGGTGATGATTTGTTCTTGTATCACGTCGAAAGCAAGCTTATCACGTGATGTAAGAAATAAGCACATTTCCCAACGATTTGTGTTAAGTCTGATAGTGGTGGAAAAGCGCTGATTGGCATTTTCGGTAATTGCGTTTCATATTGTATTCATTGTGGAAGGACCGGTTTCTTTTGTGTGCACTATAGAAGAGGGCTCAAGGCATAATTTTTCTCCATTCATCCCGTTCGGTATCACCTCTCTCTCTTAATTGTTGCGTCCTTGGAGTAACTTCTCTTTAATTGGCGTCCATGTAGGAATTCTATCCCTGTTTCACCTTTCTGTCGTCTTTAAAACTTTCCTTATCGTATTGGATTGATTTATTTTTTTTTCTGGACTCTTCAAATAATCTCTCAAAAATCTTTCCTCCATTAAAAAAAATTGAGCCGAAGGGCTATCTGATATATATATATATATACACACTGCAGAAACAACTTCATGACTCAGACTTTTTCAATCCTTTCCCCAATTCCTTTACACCTGGACGATCTGAATTGGGATCGAAGGGCCGTTAAGCCACCTGTTTAAGCAGAAACCGTTGGAGTTTAAAGGTCCACACCTGCAGGAGAAGGGCCGTTGAGGAGGTACACCTGCGATCTGGCTTATGAGAGAGAACAGGTGCATTTTGACTTCTTTTTTCCACCATTCTTGTTTGGTGTCATTGTCATTCGCCCCTTGTTCATCATGTCATGGAAAATTGATGAAGTGATCGTTAACTAACAAGAAACCTTCATCAATAAGTCACAATCTCTTTTCCATTAATGGTGAGGGGGTGATCGGGTGATCGGCCTCGGTCATATAATGGTTTTTTATCGGCATTATCACATGATAAAAAAGCAATGTTGTCACGAGACACAGGCGGAAAATCACCAACCGGATTAAGTGATTACCTCAATGGTATTACGAATAACGAAAATTGTCTTTCGATTCGGCAGTATTATGATGGAATTGTGAATCCCCATACGCTTAATCCGTACACTATAGTTCCATAGACATTTTGGACCATCAAATTATATCCTCAATAGACGTTATCGATATCATGTGACTGGAGACGACTTCTTAGGAGTAACGGTTCGTACCTTCTTTCTTTATTACGAATTGAGGCTGTAAACTATAAAGGGTGAAGGGCCCTTTCAGGATGCTTCATTCTTCTATTGTAGGAAAGCAAACAATCTAACGAACGAAGATGAAGTGACTCCACCCTTATTAACCACAATAGAAAAGTGGAGAGGGAGGGGTGGACAGATGCTTCCGGTGCAGAGGGGGTCCGGAAGTCTAGCGGTAATGCACTAGCACTCCACTTATAACACTGTCCATCCGGACTGAAAAGGCCTGTTTCTATTACGTATACAATACCGTATATCAAAGAGGGCCCGGATGGGTCACACAAATCCATTTCTTTCGGGGTCGGGGTCATTAGGGGGCGAAGCAGAGCTGACCTTGACAGGAGGTCAGTTTGTGTGAGACTACGGGAAGTGGATAATAGTGGCACTTCCTGTCTTTGTGGTCCACCCTCCGGAGGAAATCCCCTGTCTATAAGCTGGGCAACAGGTGCGCCGATAAAAAATCGTTTTCCACAGCTCACTGACTCTGTCCGGGCCCTATCTACCCTTTTATCATTTTCATTTTCGCCTCTAAGGGTCGCCAGACAAAAATCTGACCTCCTGTACAGATATCTGACCGCTTTATATTATGTATATTTTAAAGATCAAACTTGATTTTCAGAATTTTAGCAAGTTAAATCAGCCACGACCCTTCTAGTTATCTATGCTAATGATGTCATCTAGTTCTAATTGAATCTTGACTAAAAAAACTCTCTGTCAGTTTAAGAAACGATAAAATTAATACACCTACAATCATAAATTTTTCTAGACTTTTATCATGACAAATCTATCGGATATACAGAGGACTAATATGAATAGTTTTGGACCTACTTAGATAAACTTTTGCATAAAACAAGTACTCTTTTATCTCTTGAAAACAGTTGCCCAGTTACGGTAGCAATATGGACTTGTTTAAACTAAGATTAAGTATTGGTCTAAGGCTTCGAACAAGACAAATTTAGACTCGTCGCAAGCAGACCAAGACTAAAGCAAGTTTCTTGCTTAGTCCCGGTTTAAATTAGTCTTCTTTTATACAACCGGCCCTACGAGTCACCTCCAAACGTAGTATTATAGTGAATGGTGTTGGGTCTAAACTCTTGAATGAAGAGAAACGTGGGTTAATTTTGCGTGAACGAAAAAATAAAATAAAGTTATTCTAATGTTTTTAAAGCGCAAAAATGGGATTTTCGTCTTCAACAAGTGGAAAAGGAGAAGGTTAGTGAACTGAATTTAGAACGTGAAGGGGGAGGGAAGAAAGGTGAGTCAAGCGTTACCTTGTTTACCTCAACAACGCCGTTTTCCTTCGATGACCGAAAATAACTCCGCCAATCTTGTCTTCTTTATTTCTCCACCCTCCTCCACATTAAACACGCGACGAAAATCTTTCGCTTCCTCTTCTTAACACGAGGTGACTGTCCTTTCAATGATTTTCTCCACTTTCACTCCACGAAAATCAAAAATTTTCGCATTTCTCGCTTATTTCTGCAAACAAATTCTAAATCCTATAAGTCTATTATTCTGTTCGCTTTCGCTTTCAAATCGAAAACTGAAAATCTTCATTGAAGTGAAGTAAAATGGCAAAACAGGAATTTTTTTTTTTTTATTTTAGTTTTATATTTTTTAAGTTTCTTTTCAATAGACTTTTTTGTTTTTAGCGTAATTATCTATCTTTGCTTCAGTAAGCTGAAACATAAGTATTGTTCGGATTTGATTAATAGTGATCGAAAAATGATGTATTTTTCTGTCGCGAGCATACAAAGAATGAGCATTGATGGACTCGATTAGAAAAGTAGATTTTATAGAAGAAAAAATTGGCGATTTTTGCTGGTTATGTGAGCTTTACAGACAGACAGCAGTTAGATCGTCGAGCATTTCTTGCATGAATAATAGTTCTGCAAAAATTTCCAGGCTCGCTCTGAACATACGTCGAACTGATTGAGGACAGAAAAAAGTTTCTCCAGTTGAGTCTATGTCCATTTTTTACACCAATTCTCTCAAAAAACATGGCAATCAGCATCTGACGCTCTAAGCTCTATAAAAGAGAATCTGGGGAAAAAGGTGAGGCCCCAGATTGACACTGGAGGTAATTAGGTTATTTTGGACCATACGGGAAGAAGGACAGACGGAGGGGACACCCTGCACTTCCCTATCCCCGGGCTCTGTCATTAGAGGGCGTATAATCACAGTATCCAAACAGTAATTTACACCGGGCACCGCACGGGGGCATCGAATTTCCCATGGTTATCTGCACAGGGCCTTTATGATGATTACTCGCTACAACCCTGAAAGATCTCTTTCCAAGCAAAAATCTCCTTTGTAATTCCTACTCTAGCGAGTTATGCTTCCAAATTCTTATATTCTGTTCTAGTTATGATAACGAAATTCCGTCGTATAGGCCTAAATACGTCACAGATCTCCTAGAAATTACTTAATTAATATCATCGGATCTCTTGTGGTAATTAACAATGACCATTTTCTGATCTGGAATTTTAATGTGATTTTATACATTAAAAATGAGGTAACTTACTTGGGTATTAGAAAGTCTAACTGTTTAGCTATAGTAATGCTATGCAACAGTCGTAGTAACAGTAAAAGAGAGAAAGGAAACAAACATCATTTCTCTATTAAACAATTGCGCAGAAAGACCAAACGGTAGCATGATGTTAGGTAGATATGACAGCACCGTTTAGTCAAACAGCTGGATGATCAGGACTACCCGTCTCCCATCTGTCGTGCTACTACACAACTGGAGCATCCCTCTTCTACCTTTCCCTCTAATTTCTGGTAATGATCACACGTGGCCTTCAACCTTTCTGATTGTCAGCAGATGGCAGGACCGGATCTCACTTTTTCATCGCCATTTTCTCTTACCTAACTAAAACTAAAACGGAACCACGCGTAACGTTTTTAAGCGCAACAATCCTCCAAAAACTATATTTTTTATATTAATTTCCTTTCCTTAAAAAAAAGGTATATTTGTATTTTCCGATATCGGGAAAGGAATGAGATCCTGCATTAAAAAAGTAAAAGTAAACCGTATAATATTAATAATAGCAGTCATCGGAGAGAGAAAGGTGTAGGTTGGAAGAGAGCAATCGATCCCGTGGGAGCAATTAAGCTAAACAGTTGGGTCATACATTGTTGAAGAGTTGGGCGTTAAATGTTAAATGAAGCAGCTGCCCTTTTTCTCTAGGTGTGTCCCGCATTGACGAGCAAATTATATTAAAAGCCAACATCGACTGTGATTTTGCTTCCACCATGAATATTGCATGTTGCGGTCACATGATGTGCGCTGACGTCACTGCAACACCTGTAAAAAGCTTGATGAGTAAAAAAGACGTGCTCGCTGTCATAAATGTCGAAAGGACACCACTCATAAAAATCATTGGTAATTTGCATTTATTATGTGATACGCTTTTTTCGTGGCAGATCTTTCATCTCTTCGGGTCCATGCTCTATATTATAAAATTACCTGCGAAAATTACCTGCGATAAGATTACCGACATTGTCTCTTCTCAGAGAGAGAGAGAGAATTAAATGGTGCAGTCTACATCGATATTTCGCAAATCGTGTTTTCTGTATACACAAAAGCTTTTTTCACCTTTAGCATTTATGATAAAGTGGTCATCTGCAGATTAAAGAGATTTTGCCGCGGGCGTAAAAACGTCAGGAGGGTCTGGAAGAGAGGGGGGAAAGAAGCCTTACAATTCACATCCTGGCTTTCCCCTTTCCCCCTGTAACCTGCAGGCAGCCAATACATCACAACAGGAAACATAAAGGTGGCCTACACTTGAGTGCTTAATCGTGGTATCGCAGGAAGTGCAGATCACCCATTTCCTGCCCCGGCTCGCTTCGTACATATATCCAAAATTTCTTTTCTGGTGTGACAATGGCCCACTTGGTGAACCCTTCTCCCGAAGGCACGCGTGCAGTTTCGTGATCCGTGACTCACCTGCGAGGTCGCACGTGGCTTCCATTTACTCACCCAGATGGTGAGCACGGGAGGATGTACAAGCTGTTGCTTCTTTCGACGCTTCCTCTATCTATATTCTTTTAATTTGAGGGTTTTCCTGTGATTTTTTACATCATTCGTTCTCATCTTTCATACCTCGGGCCTTTCCGATTTGTTTCTGAAGATTTATCCCGCTTTAAATTTGCTTCGTATAAATATTCTATATAGATTACCAGGCCTTATAACCCAGATTCCTTTGCATACACCTATATTACACGTAACTTAAGCTAGCAATTTAATAAACTAGAGTTTCTCCTGGATATTTTTTGATTGCAACTCGGAAAGAGACCTCGAAAAATCAATGATCCTTTGCAAAAAATTGGTTAATCAAGTAAGAATAAAAAAGTTGTGACACTTTCACTGTCATTTTACTCTCTCTTTCTGTTTTTCTCCATGTAATAAAAAATTTTAAACAATATTCTTCTGATATCTTAGATATAATAAGAATGTTTGTTACCCAAAAAGTAAAAAGTGATAAACATTTCTAGCCATTTAAACAAGAGCAAATGGCATTTAAACAAGAACAATTCATAAATTATGTAAATTACGTTATATTTTACATAATTCTATAGAATTTGGCACTTTGCAGAAGAAATGCGCGATTAAAATCACCGTATCGATCTCCACAGGTAACTACGGAGGTAACAATTCGGGTTCTTCGTTAAGTAAATCATTTAAAAATTCGAAGTAGGACACCTCGACTCGATGACGTCACTAGACACTTTTCTTCTACACCGCCGCCTGTCACGTGACTTAAACCAAGTGATTTTACTCTACCGTAAAAGGAGGACTATTAGAATAGTGGGTGGTGCCTAAGGCAGCATTCTCCACTCCTTTCTGCGCTTCATCCAATCGCTAACTGTCACGCTCCTTCCGAAAAATCTTTATTGAATCTCTAAGAAGAATTAGGAATAATTAAAAGCCTATTATTTAATTTTAATAGATAAACTCTGGAGAGTTTAATTCATTAATTTTTCTCCATTAATATGCCATTGAAACGTGTTCCGATTTCTGTGGATTCGAATCGAATCCACCCACAACAGATCGCAATCCCGACAACGTTTTCTCTCTTGCAATTCATTAAAATAACTGGATCAATCGAGCATTGAGAGAAAGAATCAGAAAATTGCATAAATGCCTAACTTGGCCTATTTATCCGCCTATTTAGGCAGATTCTGTCATAAAGTCCCGGCAATTTATTGTTTGATTTTACAGTAGTAGAAATTCTCTCTCTCTCAGACCAAAAAACCGAGAATTTCTGGTATTATAATAGCATTTTGTTGCTGTAACAGTCTGTAGAGTAATTGAAAAAAACCCTCTTAATTTAAACTGCGTAAAAGCGTATACAATTGTGGAATCACATGATCGACAGAGTGGAATCACTATTTATTAACTTTCATATATATATATATATGCTTTAATAGAAGGGCTGAATTGAATCGCAACTGTCGTTTAATTCGTTGAAAATCTCTATAATTTGCAACAGTGCTAAAAGAATTAATGGATTCTCTAGTTATCGCGGAAGATTATCGCGGCGTCACAAGAGAAGCGAGAGAGAAAGAATCGCTTTGATTGCGATGCTGTAAAATATACAGTAGTTTGCATATTTTTTTATTTTTATAATTACTATTTATTGCACACGAAAAACATTAATTAACATACAAAAAAAACCGTCCAGTTTTCAGCGAAACGTTTCTAAGAAAACTAAAATGAAAAAACTTGATACGGAAGCGACATTTTTAATGATATTAATAAGCGAATTTATGATAAATTCGAGATTAAATCAGAAAAAAATTTCCCCAACAAGAGCAAACTAAAATTTTTATCGATAAGATTAACTTGATGTAAGGTTCATTCTATCCAAAACATTCCTGAATTTTATATATATGTATATTTTTTTACCTTATGATTATTTTTAATTACGTTTTATATCTGCGAGATCGCAAGAGATAAACCAAGTTTGGCACAAGAATCTCTTCTGCAGAATTAAATTAATATTAAAATGATCCGTTCGTGAATTTACTCGGGTTAAAGAGGATTTAACTAACTTTCGGTCTGTAAACCATTTATATGTTCTCAATTATCCAAATTCTCAACGTAAGAAGGTGCCACGCGATTCTATCGCTGTATAGATCGACTGATTAAACAAGAATTCAATGAATCCATTACCAATATGCCGCCTCACTGTTTTATTTCCGAGCGCCGGCCCTTTTCACGGGTCACGTGACCGGCACGCAAAGTGGAGTAAAGGCACGCGTCCGTTTGGCCCAACCGAGAAAGGGGAAGAGGATTATTGAGCCGAAACGCCCCTTTTGTTATGGCGGAGTTCAAGTGTGGGTGGAGGACTCTTCTGACTTTTCAAGTTCGTTTCTTCTCTCTATAAAAGTTTACAATAGAAGAGACGTTGACCTCTTATAACTGATAGGGTTCCTTGGGGTGTGGTTTCTCTAACCAAATTCTGCACTCAACCACCGGAAAAAATGCGCCCCTCCTCATAGTAAACAAAACTTCATTATGTGTAGAAGGTACTGTGCGCTCTTTAAATCCTTTATGCGGGTTTTAATTGTGGCAACTTCCCTAGAAAAAAACAAAATGTATTAAGAAGAAAAAAATGGTATAAAAAGCTTTTTTTCTTCTTTTTTTTTAAAAAAATTTAAGTGTCTCATACAAATTTTTCTTTTATAGACTTTTAAAATCATCCGATCTGAAGCCTCTCTCAAATTCAAAACCATTGCAAAGTTTTGCAAAAAAAAAAAAAAAGTTACTCGAGATCTCATTCGCGCTCGGTGTAAAAATACGATATGTTTAAATTACAGAAATATTTTTCCAGAATTTTTTATCAAATAAGTAAAAATATTTCTATAACAACATTATCAAATGATTAACTAAAGGAGAGAGAGAGAGAGAGATTTTTAATAAAAGGATTAAAAAAATACAAACGGAAAAAGACAAAATAAAATTCCGAGTCAACCTCCATTTCTGATAAGCAACCCAGTTTTTGAAGATATTCTGCTTATTTTTTATTTTTATTTTTTACTCCTAAAGTAGGAAGTTACTTTTTATATCTTCCATTGCTACATTGATGGATGAGGATCATCTCCATATGAATTTTTTCTTTTTTTTTTTTACCATTTATTTTGTTCGGTAAACGTTCGAAATTTTTCAAGAATTCGAACTAATTCGATATTAAAGTAAGGCATTTAACATAAAATTTCTCAAATTAAGCGTAGAGGAATCGAATAAAGTTATATAATTGGTGAGGAATCTTCTTAAAGGGGGAAGTACGAAAAAAAATAATAATAAATATTAAAGAATTAAGGAAAGGGTCTTCTACGTGTGAGAATGTTTCAGGTGGAGTTTTTCCTTCCTCCACTTATTCATTTTCTTCGCTCGAATAAATTCTTACCTTTATTTCTATATCTAGATGATACGAGGTTAATATTTTATGTTATAGACCTCCTATTATAGATACGCTGTGCCTTGCTTTATATATTATCGATCGCCAATGAAAGATATCTGCAATTAATGACATAAATAACAAATAATTTTTATTAAATATGACCTCTCCTCATAGTAAACAAAACTTCATTATGTGCCCCTCTTCGTAGTAAACAAAACCGATAGACTTCCGGTTTTGTTTACTATGAGGAGGGGCACATAATGAAGCGAAATAATACGAGGAAGGGCACATAATCCAGCGAAATACTATGAAGAGGGGCACATAATCCAGCGAAATACTATGAAGAGGGGCACATAATCCAGCGAAATACTATGAAGAGAGGCATATAATTCAGCGAAATACTATGAAGAGGGGCACATAATCCAGCGAAATACTATGAGGAGGGGCACATAATCCAGCGAAATACTATGAAGAGGGACACATAATTCAGCGAAATACTATGAAGAGGGGCACATAATCCAGCATAATACTATGAGGAGGGGCACATAATCTAGCGAAAAGTCTATATATACTGTATATATAGATTTTTTTGCTGGATAGACTCATATTAAGTTAAAAATATAACCAAGTATAGTCACTTATCAAAGGGCAGTAAAAAAATTTTCATGTCTTTAGAAGAATTTAAGTTCACGTTATACGGATGTACAAGGTGGATAAGGCTAAAATTCTTTCCTTGAAAAAATAAAAAATAAAATAAAATAGAACTAAAAACTTATTTAAGGTCTAATTAATCAAATTTTAAATTGGATCAGGGGCCTAAATATTTCTAATGTGATCTAGAAAAAAAAATAAAAACGGTTAAATAATTATATTAATTAGGGCATCCAAATGTGCCTATTAAAGAACATTAAAGTTTAACGAATAAAAAATTTATTTCTCATTCTGAAATTTAGGTATGACTAATTATTATTAGTACAAGTTTTAAATTTTCTTTATTATTATTATTATTATTTTTTCTTAAAATAGAATTTTGAAGAATAGTTTGTAGTCAACGAAAAGAGGTTTAAATAATTCAAGTTTCTCTAAAGAAATTTGAGTTATTTATGCCTAAACTACTCAGAAAACGGGTGAAAGAAGTACCGATCGAACTGAGTAGTTAGAGATGATCGATCTGAGTAGTTATGAGACGTACCGATCTCTAACTACTCAGAAGCATCGGTTATGTCTTTCTATGTTGTTTCTGTAAGAAGAATGTAAACTGATCAATAAATTGAGACATTGAAGAAGTTTTCTATGCGGATCTAGAATATTTTCCTGAGAAATTAGCGGTATAAAATTGAGAATATTGCAAATAGATCGATTCGTACTAATGAAGATGATCACTAAGAATGAGTCTGAATCATCATCTGATAAAAATTCTTTTTATTTGATGCATTTCGTGATTATAAGAAAGATTCTAGAATCATTCGTTAGTTCTACGTGACTTCTATCGTTCACCAGGCCTAAATGTCATTCCAAAGACGTACTAGACAAGTAAAACTTCGGCTTCAATCCTTTGAAACTCGTATTCGTCTGACGGCATCTTTTGAGCATAATTTCGGCAGGTGCAGTAAGATCCGAACTTTGGATGACAGTAGGACATTTCCTGTGTCATTCAAACACCGTGACACTGAATGACAAATTTGCTGTGACAGGAAGTGTGCATGAGTTATTTACCCTCCTCCACTTCACTTCTCCAACTTGGCTCCGGATGTTCACCATTATGTACTCAAACATCGAATCTATGTAAAAACATCCATTAAAGTACTTTACCTATTCACATTTGATAAAGTAAAGCATCGTCGATCTTCTAGTTAGCGGGATTCTTATAGGCCTACTCGAGCCAGATAGTATCTCCCCATAAAGCGAAATCAATTTTATTAAGCATAAGAACCTCTATATAACGAAGGTAATTTACTCACGTATATTATTTTAAACTGCTTATAAATGTTTAAACAGGGGAATCTACAAATTAAAACAATTATAGAATATTTTATAAGATATAAACACAATCTTTCTTGGAAAGAATTCTCGTAGAAAGAGCAAAATAATGACATTTTGGATTTACATATAGGATTCGAGTTTAAACAATAACGGAAGAAAAAAATTATATCCTTCCACTTAAGAATTAAACTAGTGATGGATTAGTTTTAAGAATTTCTTCGTTTTAAGTAAAAATTAGAAATTTAACGTCTTTTAAAACACATCGCTATGTTCCTTATGTTGTAAGTCCTGGAACTGAACATGCTAGGAATAACTAGAAAACATAATACTTGGTAAGGAATCAAACAAAGTTATGGATGTAATCCAAAAGATAAAACAGCAAAAGTGGATGTGGGCTGGACATATAATAAGAATAAATGATGATAGATGGACATATAAAGTATTACATTGGATACCAAGGGATAGAAAACGAGCAAGAAAAAGACCACATTAAAGATGGAGAGATGCTATTGTTAATTTTACATCAAGATGTTAGAACAGAGAGGCTGTAGACGGGAAGAACTGAAAATTGCTTGGAGAGATCTTTCGCTGCTACCTTTCTATTACCCTTCCATATGGGGGTTATGCGAGTGCTTGTCCCCCGAAGACGAGAACACGAACTCCGAATTTGAAGACGAGGCGGCCAAACCC
>WUQG02402120.1:0-17412 GCA_011317285.2 Androctonus mauritanicus | reverse complement strand
ACCTCTATCTGCCCCGGAGGATTGCATCAAAACAGGAACCAACAAGGTTTCTTCTTTCTTTAGTGTTTTTTTGTTCTTCGTGGTGATTATGGACGGTAAATAGAGCTTTGGAACCTTATTACACGCACGGGTAACTTGAGAAAATATAGGGCTGTTCTTCTTTAATTTCGGGTGTAAAAAGCTTTCTTAAATCGGTGTTCAAAAGTGCAAAAAAAAAAGTGTATCATTAAAATTTACATTTTGTAAGTTTTGGTTTGTTTCAGAAATTATTAGAACATTAAAATAAATCTGCAATCGCTGAACTTAAGCACTGTACTGTTTCGATTAAGTTTGGAAAAGAAGACAGATCATCATCATCATCATTATCACGACAAATTTGGAGAATATTTAGTTTCTTGTTCTAATTCATTACCAGATAATTAAATGAATATTCGAGCAATTATGGATCTCAATGGATAAATTAGAGTTGTGCCTCTCGTTAGAAATATTGTTAGTTTTCTTTAATATCATAATTATGGTTCCGTATTAAATTTTATTTTTTTAAATCGATAATTATACCAGACATATTATTACAAAACCAAAATGATTTGGAGATTTCTACAGCGTAAAGAATATTCAATTTTGATGTAGTTTATCATCATATAAACTATATTAAATTTTTATATATTTCGTTTTTTTGATGCGCTATCGAATCAACGAGTCATAGCTATCATCATTATCGATATGCAGTTTTTCGTGTGTCTTCCTAATTCAGTTTTTTCATGAAATTAAATTGACTATTATTTAAAGCAACACTTTCTGTAAAGATTTGTTTTAGTTTGATGATATCAGAAATCAGTTGGCATCGTACATAAGAACAAATAGGACAAGAACATAAAAGTCCCTTTCATCGAATATAAAGCGATGCAGCAATAATTTATGCGAAGAAACGAAGTCCAGAACAAGGAACCGTCAGCAACATAAGCAGAACTATAACAAGACAAAAGTTTTCTATTAAATTTTCCTTCTTGAGATAACCTATCGTTTCTCCATAATAGAAGCATGACTAGAGAGATGCTTATTGTTATCTAACCTACATCTGATCCATTCTCGACCTGAATTGTAAATGCTTTACCGAATGTAATTAGTAAGATTCGTGTGAATCTTCACCCCAAAGTAGCCTCTCTGATGTTTCTTTTTGGTAGAGATCACCGTCCAAACAAAAGAACGCGTCTGGACGATGGGCAAGGACCGTCTACTACTTACTAAACGCACTGGTAGTTTATAACATTAGTATCCGCATTCTCCAGCTTTTAGATGAGGCCACAAATTTTTCTTCTACATCGTATTGTTAAATACAGGATTAAGCAAGGTTTGCTTGGTTAAAACTTAGATCGACTTCTAGCAGAATACTTTTGACAGAAAATTATATTATTTTAAATTAAATTATATTAAAAATTATTCAGTTCTAGAAACGAAACAACTATGTTAATGCAATACCTTTCTCCACACCTTATATTTAAAACAAAAATCACACAATAAAAATGACTATATCGAATCATGTGAGCTGTTTAATACGTGACCAAGGAGTTTCATATACAGTTTATTTATATTCAAAATATGTTGCAACCTACTTTTCATAATTTAGATTGTTGAATAAGCAATAAAAATACAATTCTATAAGTTCTACTTCAGAGAAAAGGAGGTTATAAACGATACAATAAACTGATTGAGAAATTAATAATCTCTCTCTCTCACAATGGTTAAAAATTACTTGAATAATCAATTTTTGACTAGCCAAGAAAAGAAATTAGGAAAGGAAAATTTAATTAAATATATTTATCTTTTAAAGGATGGAGGAAAGTTATAGATTTGTAGAATGTAAATATTTGTTCTCTTCTAATCGTTTGCAAACGGACTTATTGCCGAATTACTTCGAGAATCATATAAGCAAATAGAGATTTTAATAATGCAGATTTACGATGGAATAACACGCGTTAAAATTACTCAAAAATATCTTGAAATTTTAGCATATTTTTTTTTTTTTTTTAAGAGGGATGATTTATCATTCTCTTTATCTGATGACATTTCTGCAGCTGCGTAAAGATTTAACATGCTAAAAAAAAAGCATTTAAGTCTACCGATGGCATTAATATCTTCAAAACTAGGCATTATTTAATGTAAAACTTCATTCAGAAACCAAAACGATTAAATTTCCATCGGAACTAACTGCAAATCTTTTAATATATATGCGAATTTATCCGTTTGCTAAGAGATATTTCGGTGATTTATCAACTAACTAGTTACTGTCATCCGGTGACACACACTTATTCAAGTACTTAATTCTAATTAAAGTTTTGATTAATTATGACTAATTCTGTCTCGAATGTTCATGCCAAGAAACGGAACTCTTGTCTTTAAAAATCTAAATCACTAAAACGTCAAAAACATAATTTATCGCGTAAAATGCGTTACGACAATTTATCTCAGGAAAATAAAAACAATTAATTTCTTGAATGAGACATTGTTACAAAAATTTCTCGTAACTTAATACTGAGTCATTAATCTCTCAGAAGATAATCTTATCTGAATATAATTGAGATCATTATCGCTGTTATTTATCTTCGGATCTTCTTGTTACAAAATAATAACTGCGAAAAATAATTACAGTTCTTAAACGGCATTTATTTCTTTTTTTATTAAGTGTGTTTAACCCTTTTTATATTAAAATTATTAACTGAATCTTTAGAGTCAATTACCCTTCATTTTATTATTATTTTTTTATGAAAATTTTTTGTATATTTTTAAAGATATTTACAAATTCTAACATTAGTTATCAATAAAATTAATTTGTTTAATATTTGTACGTACAAGTATATGTGTATGTGTATATATAGCCTATATATATATATATATATATATATATATATAAGGATTTAAGAGAGAAAACAGATAATTTATTATTGAGAAATTTCGAAAGTTAAAAATATTTACCAGTCTGCAGAGTATCTAGTTTCAATATTTATTTTAACATATATTAGAGAAGGATAACTTTACGAATTTTCTGTTTTTAAAATTTATGTTTGTCCATGCTCCAGAGTGTTTTATTATTTATATGGTAATTGAAAATTTAAACAATCTAGAGTAAATTATAAGTTTCAAAAATCGTTTAGGGAATTAAAAATATATATACGTTTGCCAATTTATGTTTTGATTATCCAGTCTGCATTATTATAACATTGACAAGCATCAAAGCGAGTCTAATTTTAGCATAAATATATAAAAATGAAACCGTCCTTAACAGTCTAGCAGTTGCATTTTCTCAACAAAGGAAAAAGTTATAAAAAGCTAATGGGAGAGATACAATGTGTGATGTTGCCTGATTAAAGAAAGGAGATTAAAGGCCATAATTGTACTATGGGCCATGCGTTTGTTGGATTGTTCCCAATACGTGGACAAGCGTGTAAGGAATTAACTGATGACTCACGCATTTAGATGAAACTCTCTCTCTCTCACACACAACACACACAAACTTAAAATTGATTAAGTAGGAGATTTATACGATTGTCAAAAAGTTGTTTTAATTGAGAAGTTAAAAACGTTTTATAATTAAATTTATATAATGGAGTTTGAGTAACTCTTTAGTAAAGTTAAGTAACATATCGATGTAGCGCATATTATTCACTATAGTTCAATAGCGATGGCTATCTCCATTATGAAATTGGGTCAAAAGTAAAGAATTTTTCATATTTCGACATAATTTTTTTTTTAGTTAGCTTTAAATTTAACGTTATTGTATAAAGATGCAAATATATTTCCTTCCTTTAAAAATCTATCGAATCGCAGATTTTTAATTAAAAAAAAAATTCCAAAATAAAATCTAGACGAATAAATTTTGAGAGTTTAAAAATAAATTGATTTAAAAAAATATATATATATGGGAGTAATGTTTAAATTCAAACGAGTTATCTCGGAATAAATCAGAAAATTTTATCTATCCAGCATTTCTAAAAGGAAGAAAAAAAATTTTTTTGAAGTTTATATTTAGATAATAAATCACTAAATCGGAATAATATTTATTAAACAGAAACCACGGCGAAGTAAAACATCAATATATATTTTTCTAATCTTTCTATAAATCATCCCGTGACCCGAATATGTCAGAAAAACTCGATTCTCATCAAAAATATCGCACCTAAAAAATATTTAATATAATGGGAAGTACCGTAGTATTAGTCGAGTTGTATAACAGATTATACACAGAGTCGATGTTCGCACATCTGGTACAAATCCCGTTCTAACAAAAAAAAAAAGTAGCACAAAATTTAATACTCATTGGTCCAGATATGATGCTACAGATGGGTTCTTTTTTTTTTTTATGCATATCAGTCATTGTGCTTTATATAATAGTTTAGACTAGGAGCCACGTTCACAGATGGGGCCTTATCGCTTGGGAATAGAGATTGTCTGCACACAAACAGGTGCATTGAACTTGGCTTTTACTTTTTTTTTGTATTTAACACGATAACTTATTAAATTATTACACATCTGATAATGGTTTATTTTTAATTTATTATTCTATAATAAATTTCTTATGTTTTCATTTTTGTTTGCGAAAGTGGAAGGTCTGGATTATTTTTTAGTGATTTAATAGCGACTCCCACTTTTCTGTTTTTGTTTTTTCCTCTTGATATGAGAATTGATATCGCAAATTGGATAATCTAATTAATTAATTAAGAGTTAATTTATATGAAAAGTTTTCAGTGCAATTCCCAAGAAATTATTATTATTAATATGTTTCTAATTACTTCTGCTATCGAAAGTATGGATTTGTACAGAAAATTATCAATTAAGTTTCGAATCCGCATTTTCTGATAGAGGTAAAAAGAAAATGACGTAAGCGTTATAATCACTTATTTGCATTTTCAGTTTTTATTTCCTTCCTCTGAAACTTTCTTTAATTTTATTTTCATTCTGAGATTATTTTACGTATTACAGTTTCGCGCTTTCTCTTTCGGTTCTGCATCACTCTCTCTCTCTCTCTTGAAGAGCTTTAACGATCGGTGAAAGTTTTAATGGAAAACATTGTAATTTTAAAACGAAGCCCTTAAAGAATTTTCACAAAATCAATTTGGTTAACTGTTATATTTGCATATTTAGTTCGAGAGTCTTATTATCAAGATAATTAACAACGAAAATATGTTAATGAGTTAGAATGCAGTTTTAAATTAATTAAAGCTGAATTTCTGCATGATAATACTTTTCGTGATTTATTCCGCGATTAAACCGTAATCACGAATTTCTTATCGCGTTTGAGAATCCTTCCTTGTTAGTTAGTTTTTTTTTTAGATCTCTGACTCTTCAGGAAACGAGACGATTCTGAATTCACTAGGGAAGTATTCCGTTTTTTTTCCGGAAAGAAAATCCATTTGAAATGATAAAATATACATACAGTCTACATTTAAACATCTAGAATTTTATTTCAGATACATTCGAAACGAACAATCGTTTTTGTCTGGAACGAAACTAGATGAAAAAAAAAAGTAATTTTTAAATTTAATCCCGGTAGAAAACTGTAATTCTTATATTTTGTATTAAAAAAAAAATAGAATTTTCTTCTTCTTCTTACTTAAAACTTTACCATTCCTTTCGACCACGAAAAAACTTTTATGGAAAATCCAATATGCAAAAAATCTGTATTCATTATTTATATCCAAAAAGTCCAGCCCTTTCTCTTATATATAGTCTAACTCGGTTTGGCACACGGAGAGAATTCGATCCAGTTCTTTCCGGATGAATTTATGTCGGTCAAATTGTTTGATATTGCGTCCTACTTTATAAAAATCACTCGCCTCTAAAGGTTTTCACACGAAAAACCTACTTAATTTTAATGTAGCTTGCCTTGAGTATCGTGTGTTCAACTGAAAAATACGTATTTATAATACTGTTCTGTATATCCAAGGACTGTCTGCATTCGTTGTTTTAAAAACAATTAACGTTCGCACGACGAAACGTTTATATTTTATATCGTGATGTTCGTAAAGATACCAAACTTTAAAAGAGTCACAATTTATCATAAAATGCCCGAAAAAAAATTCTCGAAGTAACAATCATTAAAAAAAATAATAATAAAGTTCATTTTCGTGTTAAGTTTACGAATTTCTTTCTTCCTCAATTCGTTTTAACTGCAGCTCCAGAAAGTAATGTCTGGAAATGGAATATTTGTTCTTACTACTGGTTTTTAATGTCTTTTTACAGCTTTAATAAAATTTTTAGTTTACTTGTAAATTTTGTATTTTTATACGATTGTTTTTTTTTTTTTTTAAGTTATAAATTTCTTTTCGTTTCTTACGATTGGTAAAGCGATTGTTACCGCAATACACTTCCTATACTATAAATAAGCCATTTCCAGGTTTTTTTTTTATTGAAAATTTTTAATATAATTGAAAAATTGTTTAAAAGGAAAACGATTTTTCGCGATAGTTTTAAAATACGTCAAGGAAATCGCCTTAAAAACGAAAATACAGCTATACAAAAAATTTATTTCGCCTATAATAAATTCATTCCAGTTTCTAAAATTCTTAAGAACTTCACTAAAAGGAAATCACATCCCTCTGGAGGGATATTATTCTATTTATGAAATATAACCCTCCATTAATGATGACCACAATGAGATTGAAGTTGGTCATCCTTCTCGATGATCAGCAACAGCTGCTCCTAATCGTCCATGCAGGAAATGCCTCGTAGAAGTTAAGTAATATCCTTTCTGGGAAAGGATAGATAGCATTTATCCGCTTTCTATCGGTTAAAATAAAATATCGGATCGGTTGGTTTAAAAAAAAAAAAAAAAAGATTTTAAGACGAAAATAAAGTTGACGTTTCGCCTACGTTCGTAAAAATACCAATTTATCTTATCACAATGCAATTTTCTCTTGATCTTCGATGCTTTGAGCAATTCAGTGAAAAGTTATTACCGTTCATTAAGCAGACTTCACCTGTAAGAGTAGGAGATCCGGTTATATCAGAAATTCCGAGTATATTCTATAATTAATGCTGACATACGCTTAACAGCATACTATTTAACATTATTTTTCAGTCGGAGGATATTAACTTTTATAAGAAAAGAAGGGGGGGGGGAAATCTTAAAAATCGTATCTCGCTTTGCCTTTTTTATCGTTCATATTTAATACATATATTTACAACCATTTTATTCTGTAAGCAAGCAATCAAAACCGATGTCTGCAGCGACATAATAGCATAGTTATAATGGCCCTGAACATTACCACATCATAAACCATACTGTTCTATTCAAATGATGCATTATACTAACAGTAAAGTCAAATCAACGTCACGATGTCGCATTTAGATTTCGCAATTTTTATGTCTAGTCTCTTTTTTTTTGTGTGCTCGTTTGTTTCTCTTAGCTTTATCTTTGAAGTTTAAAAAGGCTAAGATGTAATTTTATCTTCATTAATGTACTTGATGTGCTTCTCACCGCATCTTTTTTATTGTTTAGTCTGTTATTATTCTTATTATTTTCCCCATTTTAATTGAGCTATTGTAGATACTTCTTATTGAATTTCTCTGCGTAATTGCTATTCTTTCTATCTAAATCACGCTTAATAGAAAGCTCAGTTCTCTGAATATGATATTCCTTTAAATTTATTGATAATTAATAATTTTTAGAAACAAATTTAGTCTGTTATTATACACTTAAAGTGTAGAATCGTTTCTGTTATTCACAACTCTCCGAACCTAATAATAGTCAATATAAAGATATCTTGCATCATTAAATCTTCCCAGAATTCAATTTATTAATAAAGATGATAATCTCGCTAGAGACTATCACGTTCTGCGCGTGGAAATTGCATTCCATTAATTCTTCTGAACCACTTAACATGTTCAAGATGGACTATTGTCATGATCTATTGAATCTCGTTGTTTAGTGAAGTGTGTGCTAATCTTAAATGTGCAAACAACTTTGTGACCTGATTACATTTTGTGTTGTAAAATAAACAGGAAGTTGCATTTTAATTTGCAACTTTAGTGAGTTAAATCAAAAGATTAAACAATATGGAGCCGACTTTTAATGCAAATATCGATTTTTTTTGCAGATAAGATGGAGAGAAACATTCCAGACGTGAGAGATATCTTCGGAGGTTACAAAATGGATGATGGCAAACAGGACCTCTGTATATATGATCATTCACCTCGCAGTCGTAGAAGAACTGGCAGGAAAATATCTGAATACATGGAAGACGACACTTCAGATTCTATGGATGATGGACATCTCAATATAACTAATGGACGAGCCGGACACGAAAAACGACACGATAAGCGCAACAACAGATCGGTCAATAACGAAGAATATAAATCCGAACGGAACAAAAAAGAATATTCTACTAAAACTTTAACAGATAGAGACATAAGACATTTAGAAAGACATTTATCTATGAAAAAGACTATTAGAAAGCAAATTAGTAGAAATCTCGCTAAAGCGTTTGTAGAAGATCCGAAAGCTCTGCAGAACGATGCACCACCACAAATGCCCGCACCCAATCACCAAGCTAAACAGAGAGAAGTGGATCAATGCTTCACTCTTACTCGTGCTAAACTAGCTAAATCGGAACAGAATGTATTGGACATGTTGAAAGAGTGTCGAGATCCAGAAACTGATTCTGGACACTCTAGTCCCGTTCATCACAGTAGCTGCGAAGACGAAGCAACTTTGAACGACGACTACGAACAGCAGAGGGTGAAGTCTCGTCAGAACAGAATGATAGAAGAACCTCCAAAATTACAAACTAGAAAAGATCCAACACCTAATAACGAAAGTAGATTTTCATTCTGGAGAATGTTTAATGTCTTAGGAAGAGGTAAACGATGATGGATACAAATTTTAAATTCTCGTACTGGATACCTGTCTCGAAAGATTGTCTCCTAGAAGAAAAAAAAAAATAATAGGGACAATTACAAACTGATCTCTAGCCAAATTAGAACTGCCCGTTAAAAAAAAAAAAAAAAAATTACATCTTTTTCTAAGTTTTATTCCTAGTTGAATGGCCATAAGTGTAATTCCATTAAGGTGAGGTAAATGCTTTTAACTGTTTGTCATAGCTTTATGTATAGACGTAGTTCTACATGTTCTCATCTTGGGTAAGGGGAATCATCTAGTCATGCTTGACATTACGCTGAAGAGCAGTAACCTAATTTTATATGTATATTTTATATTAGGTGAGATATTTAAAATACGATGACATTTATTTAGCTTAAAAATAATTAATACAAAAAAATTTTACATTCATAAATTGTATATAAATGGAATTTTGAATTTCCCCCTCTTTTAGAACGTGATTAAAAATATATATATATAAATAAATAACAAAATTCAGAATTAAAAATTCTATAAATTAGAATAGAAATGTATGTTGTATAGGAATTCAGTTAAAAAAAAAAAATTGTACAAAAATTATTCCTTGGACTGGGAATTCTTGGAATAAAATTTGGTGAACAAGAAGAAGAAAAAAAATTTTTCATTTTGCATCTTCAAATTAAGATACGTTCTTCGAACAAAAACTGAGGTTATCAGGTCAAAAATGTATCAAACAGATTACTGATATAAAACCTATATATTTTTATAACGTCGAAAAAAAGTTTAAGGAACTTTATACGGAAGTTTTACAGACTTTCCGATTTGAATTGAGTCTTTGTTCTCTCCTAAAAAATTCTCTTCTTGTTCTTTTTTTATTGTTTGAGACCGGTTTTGGGGTAAATCAAGTTTTTTTCTTATTAAAATGTCATCTTGAGCAGAATGAAGTCTGGTTTTCATCATAAAGGTTTGCATTGGAGAAGGAAAACCAGTATTACCTGTTTGAAATAAAGGACAATAGCAAGTCTGATGTTAAGGTGGGAGGTATTTCTATCTTAAAGTTTTCTACCTTCACTTTCCATCAACGGTGTAATAAATTTTATTAAAAAGTCCATCGAATCAATTAAGCTTCAACTTAACTAAATCTTACTTTTTTTTTTTTTATCACAAATCGAGGGAAATTGAAAAAAATATATATATAATTTGAAATTTGATAAAATGTTATAGAAAAAGTTTAATAACGTCGAAGAAATTAATCGTTCGTAAAGACATTTTTTAAAAATCTCTTTAATAGTTTGAAGCACATTAAAAAAAAAAACAGTATGATGATATATAGTAACGCTTATTTAGCTGAAGTAAAATATAATTTACTTTTAAATTTCATAAAGTATAAAAAATTTATTGAATATAGAATGTTATTCCAAGGACGAGTGGGCGAATCAAGTTTAAAGACCTTATTCGTTTAGTTTTAAATTTACACGAATAAATTATCTTTAAAAAAAAATAATAATAATAATAAAAGTTTGATTATTGAAACTTCGTTTTTAATAAAATTATATTTCCCTAGAGGAAGTATATTTTTTTTATTATTCTTAAAAAAAAAAAAAAAAAATGTAAATTTAGTTGTAAACTTTTCCCCCGAGATAAAAACAAGCCATATGAAAAAATTAAGTTTTTTAGTCGAAAATTTGCAAAACAAAATCGTGAAAATGTTCGCAAATTAATCGAGCGAACAGAATTTTATTTTTTTTACGCGATAACAGTTTGAGTAAATTTTAAAAAAAAGAAAATTTTTATCATTTTTATCCTGTACTATATATATATATATAAATCTTTTTTCCTTTCGATTAACATCGTCGAACAGGTCTTATATTTCACACACAATCTTTCCTCATGAGAATTTCTCAGAACCAAACATCTAAATCCATTTATCATCCTTTAATGTTTTCTTTTTTTATTATTATTTTCTAGTCCCCTACCTAATTACTTTTCGAGTTTAGTTAACTATACTTTCACTTTCTACCCACATTTGTTTTTTTTTTTTTCTAGAATAAGAGGGCTTAGATGAGTGATAAGTTAATGACTTCTCAGTATTGAACCGCTTTCAAGGTTGATCTTTATATGTTTATCGACCTCTTAGGGCCTCATATTGAAAGTTTAAATGGAATTCTGTAAGGTAAAATAAGAGAGAGACTCTTAGAATATGTTCTGCCTTATGAAACTTAAGTCTGTGTTTTAAGTTTCACTTCCGTATTAAGTGTATATCTATTTTTGACAGTCGTGCTTCGGTCTAATTCGCATACACAAATTTTAACAAATGAAAAAAAAAAAAAAAATGTGTATATCCAATTCATAACATATTAATACTAAACAAATCAGTTGTACGGATGGTTGAACGGCGTTATACTCTAATTGGGTAGAACACCATCCTTTAACAAGGATATATAATCAAAGTTTGAATATTTTTATATTTATTTATATTTATAAATATAAAAATAAGCAATATATATATATATTGCATATTTTTTCTTTAGTACAAACTAGTTGGCTATCCAGAGTACAACGACCAAGAATAAGTTGTATTACCTGTATTACCGGCCAAAGTGCGGTACAGGTATGAATTATATAAGTAAACCGGACGTTAGACTACAGAAACGAAATTCCCATAAGATTTTTGAAGTGCGACTCGCATGTCATGTTTGATCATATAAATTCGGTAAACAACCCCCGAAGTGTACCATATATGTAACTTTATACAAAAATAGAGTAGAAAACTCGATAATAAATAACGTTAAAGTCTTAGTTTACTTGCAAGTTAAGTAAACACATCTAGAAAAATAACTCTAGTAAAAATTTCCTTAGACGTTTCGGAAAAAAACATATATATTTTGTAAACTTAATTGCATTTTTGAAAAATACGTTCGCAGAACCATTTTGTTGCTTAAATATTTTCGAGCTAATGATATCGTAAAAATAAAAATAATACAAAAAAAAGGATGCAAATGAAAATAATAGCAGGTAGTACACTAATAAGGTACAGCAGTTTACTAGGGGGAAAAATTATGTTAATAGCTCTATTCGTGCGGAGAAAGACGATTATAATGATTACAACAAAGTAATAATATATAAACATAGAAAAACATTAAACTTTAAACAATATACAATTTTTTAAGATCGAAAAAAAAACTACGAAATAATTTGCTGGCTGGAACAAAATAAACAGATGTTTTGCTGAGACTTAACGTTAAACATGTACGGCAGAGAAACCATAACAGATGCACACAATTCGATAACGGAGATGAGATAGGCGAAATAAATCTATCAATTCTTAGAAAAGAAGAAGAAAAAATATCAAAGAGATTTTTCGAAAGATTATTTTCACTTGTACGCTCTTGATCTTCCGATAATTTTTAATGTTTTCTTAGCCTAGTTTTAATATTTAATCACGAAAACGTGTTACTGTATCAAAGATAAACTCTCTCTCTCTGAGGATATCATTCTACTGCATTCAAATGAAAGTTTTATTTTATTTTATTTTTTTATTCATTAAACGTATACCATATCTTATTTAATTCTTAAATGAAAGAGAAAGAGCAATTCATCCAGAAAAGGATTAAAAAATATGTATTGGACCGTCTAAATAGGTATAACCGCAAAACGTTACTTATCTTTTCTGTTTCATGCCTGGCCAAGCGTCACAGACATGCTTCGTGATGCGTATTTAATCTTCATCTGTTAAAATATATATATTCGAAACTGAAAAACATCTTTTTAATAATTACGTTCAGTTCAGTTTTCTTCCTAGTTTTTTTTTTAATTTAATGAAAAAATTAAATAATTTCTGACCCCGTTTTAAGTAAAGCCGCAAATTTAACGCTTAACTAAAAATATTTGATCAGTCATAACACGAAAACAAACTGCAACCTATGACTTTTTAAATGTTATCAGCTATGTTGCCGATCACGACATAAAATCTCATATAAATCTAGTTTAACTTCATTCTGTTTTCATAACCATAAATTAATTTTAAAATTTCAGTTCGCTTGGAATGTCAAAAACGTTAATTTCTAGAAATGATGTACATACTTTGGAGATGGTCTAAAAGGAGGAACTAATGCCAGAAAAATTATGCAACAAATATACATGTCTACTTAGAAAAACAATATTACAGTTAGGATAACTTATATTTTAGTACTGATAATATACTGATGTAAAAATATTATCGTATGTCTGTTCGCAAATTTAATTCTGGATATCCGTTATACTAGTTAAGAGTAACGCGGAAGAGAGGAAATAATAAATTGTATAAGGAAGTTTTATTCGCCGAAAGAAACATCCAATTTGAATTATTACAGAAAGAATAACTCATACTTTTGTAACTAATTGGATAAATTTTTTTACTACAAATAAATTCAGTATCATCCTCTCATCTGGAACGAACGGTAGAGATGTTATTAGGAAAGATCATGGAAAGAGATAGTCTTGAAAGAATGCTTTTATGATCTGCGTAAGTATTATCAAGTAACTGTTATACACATCTCAGTTCATTTTTAAAAATAATAATTCAGAATAACAAGAAACGAGATGTTTTATCAAAATTTCATCGAATGTTTGGATTCAATTAATGAAAACAGATTTGGATAGAAGACGAATCAAATAGCAATGTTAACTACTGATTTTAAAGAAAAATATTTAATCAAAGAATTTGAGAGATTGCAAGGTCAAGTTGACTGTAAAATTTAAAATATTCGGAATTTGTTGATATATATTTTTTATATATACGGGAAATAGTTTCACAGACGCAGATATAAACGATTTGTCTGTTATCAATAATTTTATCAATAACAAATTCCAGATTTATCACTCGAAAATTATAATTTTAGCATAACGTTATTATGTCCATAACTCGCTTGCCGCCTCATATTTTTAATTTAATTTAATGATAAAATACAAATCAAACATTGCTGGACAGAAAAACACCGATTTGTTACATTTAAACATAGAACTTCATATAAAATTACAAAATAAACAAGATCCAAATCATATTAGAATGAAATCAACCATTAACCAAATCATACATATTTTCAATAGTTCAGAATCAAAACATGATCACGTGAAACAAAGAAAACCGTTATTAAACAGAATAACATTTCAGCTGATTCGATGGCGTAAAACTTCCAATTCTAATATTACAGAATAATATGTGGTTATGAAAAGTAAGATATTGTATCGAAAGATAAAGCAGACAATAACTACTGATAAAATCGCCGAATCGATAGAGGATGAGAACTAATGATTAAGAAAAAATAATCCGATCTGGAATCCCCTGAAAAAATTTAGGTGTGGGTGCACTATCTTTTAAATTTTTTCACACTTCTGTAACAAGCATCGCTTTAAATATCTATCCTATCCATCGGTGATTGAGTCTGATGGAACTCTATATTTTACGTCAGCCGGATGGATCGCGTGGTGAAACGTTCGCTTACCATCTTGAAGGATCTGTGTTCTCGAATTTGAACGCAGATCCTTCAAGATGGTAAGCGAACCTTAGTTCCCACATCCTCAGTTTTTCGGGAGAAGTCAGAGGCGGGCCCACTGAATCCATCCTTCAATCTTCCGGTTGATTCTATCATGGGCGTTGGCCAGCTTTTGGTGGGTTCTAAAAGGGCCCACCAAATAATGTATATCCCTTATAGAATACGGCTCATATAACTTAATACTCATATAACTTAACTAACCCATTCTTTTACAAAGGGCTTTATTACAGTTTATCAATCTTTACTTCCATCTTTGACTGATTTCGCAGACTTTTTTCTGACTCATCACTATATGAATTCAATAGATTTCAGAATAATTTCATTTTTTTTTTTTTTTTAATTTCTGCCATGTCAATTTAATTGAATACTGTATTATTTTATCTTGTTTTGCCACACCATAATGTCGCTTTTGCATAGTTTGTTAATTTTTGGATTAATAATAATATCCAAAAATCCACAAATATTCAGTAATATTCCAAGGTTTAGCAACATTTGTAGATATCAATATATCAAAAATATAAAAATAAAATTTATTTTTATGAAAATTTGGATATATGGCGAATTGTTATTTATAATGCTTTTCTATGAGGATTTATTTGATTGTACTGTATAATATCGAGATAGAGTTCTGATTTTTAAATAAAAATAAAATTTGCGAATAATATCTAATAATAATAATGTATTTAAAAGAATTTATTATTATTATTATTTTTTTAGCAGATATTCAAATATCCGACATTTGTAATTTTTTGCAATATCTGGCAAATTTTTATAGCGAATTCAATTTTGTTTTCTATTGATGATGATAATTCTACATTTATTTATGAAGAAGTATAAAAAGTTAGCAACTAAATCATCATCATTTTGTAGATCTCAAATTTTTAAGATACAAGAAAATGTCTAATGGGATTAAATCTGCATACTACTGACAATCCATATGATATTCTAAAAGTTTCAAAATTAATTACAAGGATGGAAGAAAACTAAACAAAACTGATGATAAATGTTTCTAAAGATTAAAGTTATTAAAAATATTATATACTGAAAAAATTATGAAAAAAATTATATACTGTATTTGGAAAGGCAAAAATATAATTCAAAAATGCACAAAAATAACTATAAAACGAAAAACAATAAGGGAATACACTCAATTCGAGGAACAATTACAATCCAACCAATATTTTATCGTTACATGTTTCCTATTTTGAGTTGATGCTGCCAATACGTCGTAAATGCGAAGTGCAATATGTTTGAAGTTTTGGAATCATCCCGCATGAAAACGATAGACTCGAACACGGGATAATCATAAGTCAAACCATTGTAAATCAGAGGTCTCCTATATTATGGCCGACTATTATTATTGATCCTATATTCTTTCTCTATTTTTTATCCACTAAAATTATCACAAACGATTATATATATAATATTATTTATTTATAATTTGAAACAATTTATAATCCTCCTCATAAACGTCCTTCCAATAAAATTCAAGAGTGGATTATATTGAATTTTATTGGTAGGATCGAATCAAGGAGGAGAAAAAAATCTAGAAATATTAAAATACTATATTCTTTTTACAGAAAATCTATATTAGATCTGATGTCATATTCACTTAAGATAATGTAAAATTCAATAGAATAAATCATGGATTATCAGCAAATACCTTGTTATGAGTCAACATTTTCGAACAAACCATGATTTTAACTTGTATATACATAAATATACTGATGATAAAAATAATTATAATCTTTAATTAATTTAGATTAATCATTTCATTCAATGTTAAAAATTATTTATAAAGTTGCGGTTATTAAATTTTATTTTATTTTTTTCGATTATAGAATTCATTTTTTCGATCATAAAAATGAAAAAAAGAAAATCAATATAATATGAATTCAGATACTGATAAATGAATTATTTTCTGCAGCAATGAATCAATTGAACTTTTCTTTCTTCAAAATAAAAAAATTGTGTGAAAATGTTTGAAAACAAAAAAAGTTCCATATCAAGCCTAAGTTCTTTCTCCAATAAAAAAAATTGTGTGAAAATGTTTGAAAACATTTTCACACAATTTTTTTTATTGGAGAAAGAACTTAGGCTTGATATGGAATGTTTTAAATATTCAACATGGAATGTTGAATATTTAAAAATATTCAACATTCCACGCTTAGATCAAGCTTAAGATTTTTTTTTTAATTTCAAAACTACATAATTTACACCATTTCACCGTGTTTTAATTATTTTATTTTAACAATATTAAATAAATCATCTATACAGAAAATAATTTAAAAGATAAACTTAAATTATAAAATTAATAGTTTCATAAATCATTTCTTAAAAGCAATATTACAAGCATCAATAACAAGAGTTCTAAGTAATTTTTAAAAAGTTATGCAGAGAAATTATTTTTAACGAGTTTCGAAATTATATACACTACATAATTTATTAAATAGGGGGAAAATACGAAACTTCAATTTTCAGAAAAATATATTGATTTATTGATAGAGAATTTTATAATTTGATGATAAACCATATCAAATTATGAATAAAATTTATGAGTTAGTTTTAAACCTCGTTAAACTAATTATTAGATATTTTAAAATTGTTCCTAAAACTATTTCTGAATCGATATCTAAGCTTATACTGTATCAATATGCAAAGGCCAATTATTTGATAATGCAATACTGTGCATCAAATTTGCAATCCAAGATAAACTACGAGAAGAAAGAATTTTGAAATATATAAAGTTAAATTGATTAACTATAGATCTATTTAAATTTATATGTTGTTGATCAAGCTTAAGTATATTTTTTTTTATTTCAAAACTACATAATTTACATCAATTTTTTTTTTATAGTCAATATCACAATAAATCTCAAATCACAGAGGATCCAAACAATTTCTTAGACCATTAACTGAGTCGCTCAGAAGCCAATGCGGTTAAGTCCGGAAAACAACAATTGAGAAAATTAATGTTTTTTAATACATTAATATTATACAACATATTCAGAAGCTATAAAAAAGGGC
>WUQG02402110.1:0-17413 GCA_011317285.2 Androctonus mauritanicus | reverse complement strand
TAACATGGTCAAAAAAGTTATCCTCAAGCCGTTTCTGAATTTTCCTGGCCTTGTGTGCTGGTGCAGAATATTGCTAGAATACGTATGGTCTTCCTGTGACAACTTCTTCAATTCAAGACTTGACTACAGTTACCAGAACGTTTTTGGTACACATTTTAGTTCACTTTCAGACCTTCAAAGATGTGTGGGGACATAATATGTCTATTACTGCTGATGACACCAAAGATCATTATTTGAACAGGAAACTTTGTTTTCATGACTCTGGGAACATCTTTAGGACTCACAGCCAACCATCTCTTGTGTGCCTGATCCTGGCAAAAGTTTTTCTTGTCAGAAAAAACCACAACATATTTGGCTCCAGAAGATGCATGATTTTGTGTAAAAGTTTCTTGCTCTTTACTTAAATGCATTTCATCTTTTTGTAAGAGGCTGTCCACGCCACATTTTGTAGGACTTATAGCAAATATTCTTTCAAACACAGTCTCACAGTACTCTCAGAACATCCCAGACATTGAGAAATCTCATGGATTGAGATGGAGGGGTCATGTCAATGAATTGCTGCACATTTTATACATTAATTATTCATATTAACTTCAGGCCAGTATTTTTGCATCCATATCATATTGCTTATTTGTATGGCTCATCTTGAATGATGATAGCAGCAGTCAAATATGATCACATATAACTATTATGACATTTTGAAAATGCCATAATAGTTTTAAGTTGTAAAAATAAATAAGATTTATTTTTTTATTTAAAATATATTTATTCTAGTTGTAAATTAAAATATGACTAAATTAAATTAAAGGTAGTGTTGTTTCAGTTAAATGTAATTTGGTATAGAATTATTAACAATCAAAACTATTTTTATCAAATCCCTTTAATTAAATTAATTTAATTCCTGTAATTTTTAATCTAAACTAATATTGCCTAAGTTTTAAGGATAACTATGTAATTTATATCAAGCAAAACTAATTTGGTCTAAAATCGGATTATGTTTGTGACATACAGGTATATATTTTTAATAAATTTTATAAAATAATTTATTACTGGCAGTAATAATAATCATTTAATCAATGGCTTTATAATTTAATTTGAAGTATGATTATAAAATTCAAGAATAACAATAAAAACTTAATTTAACAAAGTTATTTTTAATTAAGAGGAAGCTCATTAATGATATATTTTATTTTGTAATATTTTTTATTTTGTTTTAACTATTACAATTACTAATTTTTTTATATTTTTAAATTTCATCAATAAAGCACAACCTCTGGACTATTATGGTGAGTCTTTGTTTTTTTATTTTTGTGATGCTTAAAAAATTACGTAATATTTTAAATTAAATTAAATTAAATTAAATTCTAAACTTGTTATAAATTAATATATTTATAAATTATAAATTGATTTATAATAATTTAAGGATTATTAATCCTTGAAGAATTTTTATTATATACTCTTTATAACTAATACTAAAAATTTTCTTTGAAAGATAAATTATGACATTATTTCAGGGTGTTATACTATAATGAAAGTAATTAATTAGTTTAGAACTAAAAGTATATTCTTATTCAAAATTCTGAATTAAGATGAAAATTTGATATTCGTGCAGAAAATATAATTTTTTCCAAGTCATCAGAATGTGCATGATCTAAGTAATAAATATTAAAATTATAGCATAAATACTTGTAATTCTGAGCTTGTTATTGGTTTGTATTTATTATTGTTTAGTTTTTACTCATTTTCATATAATGATAAAACAATTAATTATATTGTTTGAATTGATATATAAATTAACTGTCTTTAGCTATATCTTAATTTAAAATATAATTAAGTATTTTTATATTATTAACATCGAATTTCCTTTTATTAAATTCAATTTCTAAAATATTCTCTTGAAATATAAACAATTACTTCAGTTACAACATAAATTTAAAATTTTAATAATTAAATTCCATTAAATATAAATTGTAATATCAATAAAGAGCTGGTTCTTTATTGGACACAGGATGCAAGAATTTTAAGCCTTCAGCTTTGTTTATACTTCAATGTAGGGACAATTATTTAACCTTCAAGTAGGAAAAAATTGTCTATTGTCAACAAAACTTATAAATTTAACAAAAGCATTTTCAGTCTATTTCAATCATTCTCTGTTGAACAAATTACAAATTGCTGTTTATGACATAACAATCATTTTCATTCTAGAAAATTTACATAAATTTAAAATCATTGTCATGAAAATCTAGTAAGATGCATAACAGTTAAGACTGTTTGTGCTTTTAGCCTTTTTTAAAAAAATATTATGGGCATATAGTTTCCTTTGGTAGTTTTATACATTCTAAAGTTTGTGTAGCAAAGTTTAGAATATATAAAATTGTCAAAGGCAATGCTTCTTTATCAGCTATTTTTGGCACATCATTGCTAGGCTGATTTTATTTCCTCTGGTAGTATTATGTTAATTATTAATTTTTTTTTTTTTTTTTCAATTTTTCTTTGTATATTGTTACAACTTCTGTCATTTTTAACTTTTCATTGTTATCTATCCATTTAAGAACTTTTATACTATTCCAGTCCACATCTAAGTCATAATGCTTTGTGACAATACTGTATTTAACAGTTGTGGTTTGGTTTTCTTTGAGTCTAATCCCGAGGCTTCTGCTTGTACTCCTTACATATTCTGCTATTTTTAAATGTAAAAATAAAGACCTGAGAACAGCAGAAGAATATGTACGGAGCACAAGCAGAAGCCTCAAGATTAGGCTGAAAAAACACAAAAAGATATAAAAATCAATTGTTAAATATAGCATTGCCACAAAAAGCTAACAGCTATGACCTAGAAGTAGACTAGTATGGTACAAAAGTTCTTAAATAGTAAATAACAAGGAACAGTTAAAAATAGCAGAAGTTGTAACAATATACAAAGAAAAGTTGAAAAACAAAAAAAAAAATAGCTAACATGATAAAATCATGTTAGCTAACTATTTTTCATTGCCAGAGGAAATAAAATCAGCCTGGAAATGATATGCCAAAAATAGTTGATAAAGGAGCATTGCTTTTTTCAGCTACACAAACTTTAGAATACATAAAATTGCCAAAGGAAACTGTGTGCCCATAATAATGTTTTTTTAAAAGATTAAAAGCATAAACAGCCTTAATAACTATACATTTTATTGGGTTGCCATGAAAACAACTTTAAATATATGTAAATGTTCTAGAATGAGAATAGTTGCTACCTCATAAATAGCAATTTGGAATTTATTCAACTGAGGATGATCAAAATAGGCTAAAATCACTTTTGTTAAGTGTATAAGTTCTGTTGACAATAAAATGATTTTCTTTCTACTTGAAGACTAAATAATTGTCCTTACAATGATATAAGAAATTTTCCAATATCTTATAATTGAATTTTTTCTTTAATCATTATGATGATAGTATCTTTATTGATGGGATCCAGTTTCAGCACTTTTATTGATGATGATGATGATGTGTTGATTTAAAAAATATCTATTAATATTAATTGCTTTCATCTTTGTTCAGATTCATGGATATGAATAGCTAAGGGTTTTGAGACAAATTAGATTTGTCCAAATTGTAATGCTTATTAAGATTTGCATCAGTTTATTGCTTCCTAAAATATGACTCATCTTTGCAATTAAAAAATCTTTTAAAATACTATGTATAAAAGAATGTTTGTTAAATGATCTAAGATATAACTTTTTGTTGAAGCTTAATTTCTAATATTTGATAAATAGTATGTTTAATATAAGTTCTAGTGCTTTGTTTTTAATAAAATAAAAAAGATAGTTTTTTTTTATTTTTCTTCATATAAAAAATTAATTATTATGTAATAAAAATACTATTTATTTCAATTTTAAAACAATTTTATAATATAATTTATACTGCTTATACAATGTTCTATTGTTCTTTCTTACTGTTCTGAAGGGAACTATCATATACGGAATAGGAAGGAAAGGAGCAGCTAAGGTAGAATTGTTTAAAAGAATTACGAAAGGCGATAAGAAAGAACTATTTTAAAAATTGAACATTATTTTGTGTTTACAGTTATTATGATTTTCAGTTATTACTTGCTGATATTATATTTTATTAAGTTTCAGATATATATTTAAATATAATAATTTATAAATTTAAATGTTATAAATTTAGATGACATAATTGACGCATGTAGAATTTTTTAAAAAAAGAATTTGTTCTGTGTTCGAAACGTTTGTTCAAAATATTTTTTTGATGTATTGAGCTGATGAGGGCATTAAAATGCCGAAAACATACCTCAAATAAAAGGTTTTTGTTTGAAATAAGAGTAATATTGGGTCTGCTCGTTAGTGCTAAGGAGAAAATAGGTAACTGATATAATTTATAATAATTATTTTTCAACAATAAAATTTGTAAATATTAGAATAAGTTAATAACAATAACAATAGATTTTAAATCCGAATAAATATTTAATAATTTCATATATCAATATTTGAATTTAAAATGAACTTTTATTAAACCTAAATCTGCTATATATATATATAAGGAAATAAAATTAAATCAACAAATTTTTATTATTTTTTAATTAAACATTCACAATCAGACCACTATAAATTATCCTATATATATAGGTCCTATAACATTCATATAACATGATAGATTCTTATAAAATCTTGTGTAATGCAAAACCATGTTATATGGGACTAAGAATCAATACAAAAAGGGATATTACATTCCAAAGCTAACAAAAATGTTTCATTTTATTTTTATGATTATTGAAAACTTAATTTTTATTAAAAATAGTAATAACTGAATAAACATCTTACAAATTATGATATGTATATGTCAGATAATGAAGGTTATTTAATTTTTCTCTCCTCTTCATTGTTGCTAAACATAATCAAATGAAGATATTTTTCTCTGTTGAAAAATAACTAAACTTTTATTTGTAGCATCTGTGTTTCGTATATCTTCTGTTCCTTTTTAAAAAATCAATGATATGGTTTGTTTTTTTGCTTTTGTATGATAGATCTTTGTAAATTTCGTGGTATAGAGTTAAATACAGTTTTGAAACTCTCTTTTGAACTTTGTACTCCCTTAAGTTGAATAGATCACTAAATACTTGTTTATTACTCCATTATAAATAAGACTTAAGGACTTAAGGATTTCTCAGTAATTTTTGCACAATGGGTAACAAATCAATAATAAGGATTTGCAAGAAAAGAATGAAAATATTGAAAAATTATATCCAATGTAATAACAAGGTTTTTCCTTGATAAAAGTTCAAAAATGCCATTTTATGCTTGATTTATTGCAATTCTCAAACCATATTAGAAAAAAATCTTTTTAAATAAATATATTATGTGAGGATTTTTGTAACTTTCTGTGTTAGAGCAAAATCAATTTTCTGTGTTAAATAGGAGTTACATATATCATATTCAAATTTTTGACTCAAATTTATGAAAATGAAGATGAATGCTGAAATTGAAATTGATCATTATAATGGCATTAATATGTTTAAAATAAAAAAATATTAAATTGATGAAACTCTGCCTTTATTAGATATGATTATATCACAATTAAAAATGAAAGGTATATTTGAGCTGTTGCAAATGAAAGTAGTTTAAGTTCATTTATTTTGAAATCAAGATATTTAAGGATTTACATTTGTATTGATTCAAAAATATTGATAACTGATATATTATCAGTATTATGTTTCTCTGATTTTAAATTTTACAATCATAGTGTGCAGGAGATATAAATTGTAATAACTCTTTTATGTCCTTGTAAGACCAATTTTCACACACAAATACATTTTTATATAATGATATTAGCTCAATATCATTAAAGTTTCTTGGTCTTCCCTGATATTTGTTTTATAGACACTTTCTGTAAGGGAAAATTCATAAATTTAAAATATTTTTGTTTTTCTATACTCACAGTTGATTTTTATAGTAATAAATAATGCTGTTATAAAGTAAATCTGGAATCTACCAACATTTTACTACATTACATATTATATATCAATTAAAAATTTTCAAAAATGGACTTTATACCACTTTCAAAAAAATTTTTTTGGAATTTCATAAACTAACAAAATCATGATGATTTTGAAGATCTTCACTACAAATTGTTTAAAAATAAAAAGATCACATAGAATTGTAACTAATGTCATCATTAACTTGATTTTTTTAAAAATGTGAACTTAAACCGATTTTATTTGCAACAACTCATTTATGAATGAAAGTAGAGTTAATATTAACCCATTAAGGTCTATTGATGTGATTTCATGTGATGGAAATATAATAAAAAATGATAAAAAAAAGCAATTAAAATTCAATTCTGATTTAATCAGTATAGCTTTTGCAGATTAGTTTTTTGCATTTGTTGGTTGAAAATATATGCCTCTGATGATGGTTCCTAAATTTTTTGATTGGCAAAATTTTTTTTAAATTATATTTTTCTGATAGATAATTTGAATTATTTTTTATCCAATTTTATTGATTCTTCTTTCTATTATATTATATTAATCTTATTTCAGTTTTAGGATGAGAATTTTATTTTTGAAATTTTAAGTAAAAAGTGTAATTTTAGTATGATGAGCTCTAAAATTCATAAAACTGAAAAATATTATCAATAATACAAAAATATTGGTTAATTCTGTTAAAATAAACAATATTGTTTATTTATTCATTTATTGCTTTATTTTTATTAAGATTTTCTTGTATTTTACTTAATTATGAATGTAAACACCCTCAGGCTATTTTAAGGGGTGTAGTACTTTTATTGCTTTATAATGGCCAGTTGTTTCATAGGAAATTGCAGCCAAACCTATTTTACTAAACTGCATGTTGTATTGAGGTACTGTGTCAACAAAGCATCTGCAGGTTAAAGCAAAGCAGACAATATTATAGCTGTTTATATTTGAGAGTGGATTATTTTTATATATATATTGGGTTTTCTGATATAAATTCAAAAATTTATAAAAAATTAAAATAAAAATTAATGATGCAAATGAAAAACATACCAATAAATATATTTTATTAATAAAAATGACAATATTTCAATAAATTTATATTACTTTTCAGCTAATTATACAACATAATTTAATTGATGAAACTTTTGCATAATACTTTGTGTTTTATTGATAATTTTTTAAATATAATCCGATTGTCTTCATTCATAGCTTATTTTATTCATAAGGCTTGCTCCTCAGCACTATCATTTATTATCCAAAAATAAGAAATATTTCATTAGATGGCTAAGATTTCATATAAAAACATCTTGTTTTCTTTGATCTAATATAATGAATGAAAAGTTGTGAAAGAAATAAAATTTGAAAAAATTTTCACATCATTAGAATGAGACTAAAAATTTCAAAAGATTTCAATAAAAATTAAGCAAAATTTCACAATGTGAATTTTTTGCATATTAATTAGATTTATTTTGAAATATCTCACAGATGTCAATGAATTAATATCTAATATTATATCCTACAAATATAATATGTCATAAAAATTTCTATTTTTCTGGGTGTTTCTGTTATCTTAATTATATATATATTTTGTCTGATTATGATGTACTCATATACTTTATTAATAGAAGGCTCTTTAACATCAGTTTGATTAGCTTTTTCTTATTGAATATATTTCTTTTAGATATGGGCATATTGTAGAATTGGATCAATTAAATATTTATAAATTTTTATACGTTTTGTAAGTGGATGAGAATATATATTATATATAATATACACTCTGTTGCAAAAAAATCAACATAGGTTTACTGAAATATATGAAATGGCCTCTCTCTCAAATTCACTCAGTTGTTCATACTGCTGTTGAATACATTATAGAGGCATCTTCATAGATTACTTAATATTATGAAACAGCAAAATCAGTCAGATATATCTATACTTGCAAATGCCATTTCTTATAATTCAGATGTAGACTTCTCATGAGCTCTTAAGATGTCCTCTTCATTCTTTGGTGATGAAATTTTAACCATTTGTATATCTAATTGAAAGGCATTTTTATACCGACTTTTCACAATTCTCATTTTACTTTTTAAGAGTGTGTCTGTTTTTTTGCAACAGTGTGTGTATATAAATATAAATTCTGTATGCACTAAAAAATATATAACTAATACTGTTCTTTGTTTAAAATTTCTGAAGTCATTCATTGGGATGAAGGTAGGTTGGATTTATTAAATTATATTTAAAATATTTAATAATAATAATTTTTTTGTTATTTAAAATTGTTATTTAGTTAACTTTAAAATAACTGAAAACAATCATTTAAAATTTAAATTTTTAAATTGAAAAGATTTAATATTTTATAAATTATATTTGTCTGGAAATTTCAATTTTGGAAACAATATTTTAAAAACGTAATAATGTATATAATTATATGAAGATATATCCAAATAAGTAATTGTTCAAGCTGAAAGTCACATGATTATATACTCCATTATAAATAAGACTTAAGGACATTTTTCTCAGAATGAATTGATTCAATTCTTAGCATTGTTTCTAAAAAATGATAATTCTGTTCTACTTTATACAAATGAAAACAAATTATGAATCTTTATATATTTATTAATCCCAAAGCAATGTCAAAACTAAAACAATAAATAAAACCAAAATATTGTAATAGTTTATTATTGTTTTAGTTTTGGCATTGCTTTATTTTTACATTTTAGCATTTGGTGCAGCTTGGCCCATGAGGCTCTTATGCCATTAAACAAAAAAAAAATCAACTAACCCAAAATATTTTTAGATTAAAATTCATTGTCATTAAGACATTTTCAACTTTAAAATGAAAAAGAAAATACTTGCTTATATTTGAATATGTATTATTACATAGATTCTCTTTAAAAATAATTTTAAAATAAATATAAATGATGATATATAAATAAACACTTTTCTCTCATTTTTGTTTAGATTAGCCCAATTCATATTGATTCTGCTCATTTATTGTCAGCCTATAATAAATATTGAAACAGTCATAAAAAAAGATTTTATATTTTTACAAAGAAATTTTTCTACATATAACAATAACTCTGTGATAAGTGATTTTTAAAAAAACTATATTTGGAAAAAAATCATGCATTGTATGGGTAATTATATATAGAAGTAACAGGGGACTTGACATTAGGAGCCAAAGGATTATAATATAAGTTTTGACTGTTTCCTCAAACAGTCATAATAATAATTTAATCTATAGAAGTCAAAATGAATCAATTTACATTAAAAAATCTCATAAAAAGAAATTTATTTAAAATAAACCAGGAACTTTGGGAAACATAATGAAATATTTTTTCTATCTTTGCTATTAAAAGATTAATTAAAATTCTTTCATCGTTATATCTTTCTTGATATGGACAAAACTAAAAATGTGAATTGAGAATACAAAAACTTTCACTTGCTAGATTAACATAGATTTAATAATAATATATAATGCCACCCATAAAGATGAATAGTAAGAGCTGATGCCAATATAGCACCAAAGTGATTAGAACATATTCTAAAATTTAATCAATTTTAGAAATTTTCAGTACAAGAGCACTGGATAAAAGATTCTATACTTGTATTCATTTTAAATTTAAGAAAAAAATGTTATTAAAATATATTAATTGTTTTAATAATTGAAAAAATAAATTCACAATGGAAAAGGTTTCTATAGATTAAAAATTGATTTTATTTCCACTTTATAAAATTAATAATTTAAAGTAATTATAATATCTCAAAAATAATTATTAACTATTAGTAATTTTTAAATTTGAAATTCTTACAAGAGAACCTTTTAATATAGAAATTTTAAAGAGTACTGCACTTACTGAGCATAGTTAAAAATTAGTGCTCAAAAATTTTTTAGTTTCAAAACTATGGTAAAAATATCAAAATTATTTTGTAAAAATTTTTCTAACAAATTCTGATTATATATTTTTGAATCAATTAAAAAATATAATATTTCATTTGAAATTATCAAAATTAAATAAATTGCAATATAATTAGTTATACAAAAATACAACCAATCTCAGTCTCAATAGTTCAAGTTCTGGTAGTCTGAATCAATACTATAAGATGCAATAAAACTTAGATTCAATTTTCTATACAATAAAGAAAATAATTGCTGTGAGGTCATTGTGACTTTCTTCTTTTTTTTTTTCTTTTCTTTATTTTCTCTTTTAAAAGATACTGTATATAGAATAGGAGAAAGAGGCAACACAACTGAAAGTATTCTGAGTCTGAAACAATAACATATCTTTTCGTTAAAGTGATCGTAGCTTTGAAAAACAAACAAATCTTAAAAAATTTTTTTGTGTGTTAAATTAAGGAAAATAGTTTTGCAATATTGTATTATTAATAAAGTCATGAATTTTAAATTGATTTTATTTAGATTTCATATAAGTCATGTAAGCCAATGCTACTTCAGGCCCATCTACCTTGAATTATCAAAACTGTATTGTACCTATATTATTAAACAATATACAGGAATACAGATATTCTTCCTACTTATGATAACCTGACCTTACAGTTGCTCTTATAATAATCAAAACTTGGCTACTTTCATAGTCAAATTTAGAATATTAGCATATTAGCTAGAAATACTTTTTCTATTTTGTTAAAATCTATAGTCAGTTGGTGGTTACATAATAAAGCAATTGTTTACCAACTTAAAGAATCTGAGATTAATTCCAAAGTTTTTTGTCATTTTGATTCAGGTTCAATTCCAGATGATTTTATCACTTTGAAGGATCTGGGATCAAATTCAGATGTTTTAACCACTAGGCATATCCAACACATCCAGTTTTCCATTGTCTGATTATTACTACTAAAATTATCATCATTGTTGGTCATTTTTGACTTACAATTATTAAAATGATGTTATCAAAACATAACTCTATCATAAGTGGAATGAGCTGTATATCTGTACATGAAAATAACTGTATCTTACAAGTAAAAGTTTTACAGCACTAGACAGAAAAAAGAATATTAATTTCATCAGAAATGCTTTTTGACTATTTGACTATACTATCAGAGCTTGTTCAGCTGAAGACATTAATAGAAGCAAAATTGATTATTCTTATCTACCAGCTCATTAGTTTTTCATTTGCTAACATTTTCAGCTGAATAAGTTCCAATGAAAATTGCAAATGATTATTATTATTATAAATTCTAAGTTTTGTTTCATCATTGAATATGAAGTAGATATTTTTATAAATTAAATGAAATTTTTCCTAAACAAAACTCTTATAATTTCATTTGTTTAGTTAAATATAAGTCAGAGACGTTACCTGAAAGTTTGGAATTAATACACAGGAAAATGTTCTTTCTTTACAAGGTTATCTTCAGTACTAAGAATTACAATACAGAATAATCTAAAAAATAGAATAAAACAGATTACAATTCAAATGTCATAATTTATGTAGTATAGAAACAATAGATAAAAAATATTATAAGTTAAAACTTTGGAACCATTTTGCTTCACTGATGTTATAAAAGACACAAATCAAGCACTATAAGCAAAGAAATATAATTTTACTATGGTAAAATTACATTTCCTTGCTTATAGTGCTTGGTTTGTGTCTTGTATTATAAGTTTTCCTATTTTACAAGATTAATATTATACTCTAATAGAAACTAACTAGGGGTTTAATATCAAATTAAACCAATCAGAGTCTTGATTTGAAATTTAATCATTAAAATAAAAAGTTTAATTTAGAATTATTCCACTAGAGGTTAATTTGGATTGAAATGTTTCATTTAATTTGATTAATATTATAAATATTGCATATTTAAAAAAATTTATAAAAAATTTTTTCATTAAGTAATTTTTATAATAGGTTACCAAAGAATATAATCATATTGAAACACATAGATCAAAGCTTGTAATCTAATTCAGGTTACTAATTTCAGGCTTTCACATGAAGTGAAATAAAGCAAAAATATTAAAACAGGTCAGCAATCCTATAGAAGCATTTGTAGCTGCATCCTAGAAAAGCATTCCTAGAGAAGCATTAGGCTCTATAGATACAAAAATGATGATGATAAATGGTGTTATGAATGAAAATATTTCAGAGATCATTTCCTGCTGTGGTGGTCGTGTATCAGAAATGGATGATGATAATCAGAGTTGAGGATTGTAAACTTTTATCAGTGTATGTCAATGTGATTGTTGGGTAACCTATTATAGGTAGTTCCCATCTTTATGAGCTAACTTGTTTGTGAAGCGAGATCAAGTAAGAACTAATAAATCAAGAATCAGTTTTCCATAAATGTAATGTTGAAATCAGGAATTCTGTTCTCGGCAGTCAATTTGACAACAATAAAATTAAGTAAATGTCAATAAAATCAATTATATATGATTAAACAATGATTTATTTATCTAAATAAATGAAAATATAGCCATTGAAATCAAGCAAATTGTAATGATACAGAAATTATTTGTCATATTAATATTAAAAAATTTTTATTCTTCATTATTATTGATAGATAAGTAAATGAACCGTAATGCAGATGAACTTTTATCTTAGGTATAACTTGTGAATAAATTTATTTACCTAATGTGCCAATAAAACCAGAAGGCCCGATATTTGTGCTTCTCAACTGTTGTTTTGAATTTTCTGATTTCACAATAGATGGTGGAGGAGTTTCTGCTATAATACCAATTATACTTTACTATATAGCTATGTATCTAAATTTAAATGTCATTTTATAAATGTTTAGAAATATTTATTGCAATTAATGTTCAAGTTTTCGATTTTTTTTTTTGATGCTTCATATTTGAAAAAACTCTGAAATCCAGAAACATGTAAATTGAGAGTTACTTGTATATAAATTGCTTAAAGACAAAATTTTTTTAATATGTCGTATTTATAGTATTAATCTTTGTAAAATAAGATTATTTAATACTTTTATCTATTGTTTCTGTACTATACATATCATTACATTTGAATTGTAAACTGTTCTGTTCTATTTTTTAAATCAGTCTATATTCTAATTCATAGAACTGAAGATAGCCTTGTAAGGCTGGAAATGTTTTTCTGGATATTTTAATATCTTTATATACAAGTAAAAGTGACTTTCCTATTTATATGTAGCTATCATTTATTTAAAAAAATTATATTTTATGACTATTTTACAAAATTTGAAATGAATTTATAAGTTTAGTTATTATTTGATTTAAATCATTATTATTAATCTTATTGATGAGTTTCAACTTTATTAAATGTTTAAACTTTTTGGTAAAGTGATTCTTTTTATTGAATATCATATTATTAAATTCTATGTTTATCATCTGTAAGAATAGAAGTATTATTTCTAACTTCTAATCTGTTACTAACAAAAATTCTGCATTGACATAAGTGCAAGGCTGAAATTTATGCAAGACAATAAAAAACAGATGATACTTAATACATGATGCTATGATACTTATATGCAATTCAAAAATAGTTAACTGAAAGAAACTAATAGAGCATTATAAAATCAAAGTAAAATTAAATAGCATCATTCAAAATAAAACTTATTTTCCAAACCATCAAGAATGATAAGAAAAGTTGCATAAGAGAAAGTTGCCATATGTAGAATGTCTTAAAAGTAAGTGGACATTAAATATGATTTTATAATGTAAGAATAAGACATATAAATGTAATTTTTCAATGTCTCTGGATTATTTGGGCGATTCTTTCCAATAAAATTGAAACATTTGCACACACAAAATTACACTTCTAGTATTAATCTTATGATCCTGCAGTAAGTTACTGTCATTTCAGTGGGGTTATGTTGAACATCTCTGCCATTTCTTATGCATTGCTTCAGAATTTGCAGGACCCACTTCCCCTGTTCCTCACTCAGATTATCCGCTGTGACATCTCGGCACCTACGAAAAGAAAAGTACTGTCCACTTACTTTTGGGATACCTTATATACCTTATGATACTTTTAATGTATCTCTTAAATAGCAAAGAAAGTACTGTAAACTTCCACATAACACAGTTCCTATAATGTGATGGAAAAATTGCAAGGGAGTGCTCCTGTAATGTGATAAAGCAGAGTCATATAATGCAATGGATAAATTTGACATTTTCAAATACTAATTAGAATTATCACTTAGAAATATTTTCCAGTTTTATTTTATTCTAAATTAAGTATTTTAATTAAAATATTATTTTTAATATTAAAAAAAATCTAATATAAATAACAAATATTAAAAAAAAAATAAAAGTAATTTATATAATTATCTGATGGAACCATAGCAGCCAAGAAGTGTTACTATTTACTCTTCCTGATCTGCCATTTTAATTTTTTGGTTAATAACATATGATGATATCTGTTATTAACTCAATAGTATTGCATTATATAGTTAAGTAAATGCTTGAAAAGCCTTATTTATGAATGCTTAGCATTTATTTAGCAAAGTAAATATGAATGTTTAGCATTTATTTACAATTAATGTTCATCATTTTTTAATTTTTTGATTCTTGATTCATATATAACTTATGTGGCTCATATAACATAGATTCTTATAATGTAGAATATATTCTCTATGTTACATTGAAATCAACTATATTTATATTGGCATTATTAGAAAAAACTAGACAGAAAATTAGTAAATGGGAAATAAATAAATATACTAATTTACACTAATTACCCATAACACAAAATTAAAACAACAAAAAGGAATTTAAGAAATATTCAAAATAATACTGGATTAGTATATGAATAAACAATATCGATATTTGCGTGCAATGGGATGAAACAGAAATTACTGATAAGATTCAACAAGATGATGTTTCTATGTACATAACTTCTAATTTTTTAATTGATGCATTTTAATTTAATTTAGTTGTATTTAGTTAAAGTTTTATATTATACAAGAGAACTGGAGATGAATTGAAAATCTGAAATCTATTCTTGATTTTTATTTCTCTGTATTTTTGGTCATTTAAACTGAATATTTATATTTATTTAAATTTGTATAATAATAAATAAAGATTTAAATTCTGCTTCTTCAAACAAATTGGTTATTTATTTACACCAGGGGTGGCCAACCCTGCGCCCATAAGCGATTTATTATGCGCCCACGACACGATTCCCGATAAATTAAAATAATTTTTTTATTTTATTTCCAATCAATTTCATGATCCAGCTTTTAAGCAGAATTTTCTTGAAGTTACTTATTAATAAATAAGTAATTTCAAGAAAATTCTGCTTAAAAGCTGATCATGAAATTGATAAATAATTATTTGAAAATTTCAATTTATTAATTGAAATTTTCAAATAATTATTTATTGACATATTAAATAACTCTACATATAATAAAATATAGGTAGGCTACTTAGTTCCACTACAAAATATTAAATAAAAAAAAATCTTAAAAGTATAATTAAAAATTAAAAAATAAAAAAAATTAAAAATAACTTTAACAATAAACAAATATGATATCATTACATATTGTTGCGCCTGCAATGTTCATGAAAATTTTTAATTGCGCCCTTGCTTCCAAAAAGGTTGGCCATCCCTGGTGTAGACCATGGATGAGTATAGACTTGAGATTAGAGAGGGGTACATATAGTACATCCAAGAGTTTGGACCAAACATCCTTGATTTAGGCAGAGAAGCAATACATATAGGTTGATCAAAAATTTGCCAAGAATTCTAGCCCAAACATTAATGCAGTCCTGATGTTGAAAGTCACAAGGAAGTCACACTCAAGGATTTTCTTCAGCTCATTCATGGCTGTTGTAGCTAGTCAAGCATCTTCCCATGTAAAACATGCCTCGTCTGTAAAACCTGCTTCGTTCAATGATCAGATAAATGGCACTCTATTGAGAGAAGAAAAAAATGTTTTTTTATGAATACAAACAAAATATTTATCAGTAATACATTAATAGACTAAGATTTAGGGAATTGTAAGAAATAAACATGAAAATAAAATAAATTTTAGCAGAATTAATTTACTTGTTTAGTTTTTCTTTAAAGATTTTTATTGTCAGAAATTCTTATAGAATTGATTTTTAGATTGATGATCCTTCAGTTGCACAAAGAGAAATGGCTATTAACAGAGAAGAGAACTGTGACATTTTTCTTTTTTTAGGTCACAAAATCTAAGCCAAGCACTTCAAAAGTAATATATTGAATACTAATCTTAGCAACTGTGATCTGATTGGGAATCTTTTCCAAAAACAATTTTTATATTCCCCAAGAAATTGTGTTATAGGAATTAATTATTTAGGTCAACAAAATAATGTCAATTGCATTTCTGAGAGAAGAAATTTTTGAAAGGATTTATAATAATGAGGAAATAAAATCTAATGTTGAAGAGGAGAATATGAAAATATCACTGGTTAATTTAATAATTGAATTAGTAAGCAATTACTAATAACTGCTATAATTGAATTAGTAAGCAAAAGCTCTATGATTTAGGTAAAACTTAGCTCCATTAAATTCGATTCTACATGAAATACTAAAAAAAATATTCTTATAATTTTCATTATAATTTGCAATGTACAGTGCAGTAAAAAAATTGTTATATTTTCATTACTATTGTTATAATACTATGATTGCAAACTTAAACCATAGTATTACAACAATAATTATGAAAACATAACCTTTTTTTGCAAATCAATACCGTATCTAAAGTGAGTAGAGCTAATATATTATATTTGCATTAAATATAGAGAAAGTAAATAAACTGTACTGTTGTCTTGTTTTTATATAAATATATGGAGCTATTTATAATTTACTATAGAATGTTGCTATCTAATCTACTCACTTGCTTCCATCTGAAATTAAATTTTTAAATTTAATTCATATATCTTTATAATTTGATACAAGAGGACCCTGATTTATGACACTTTTGCATTCAAAAATTTTGGTTGTCATTCTAAAAATGAATTTCCATAAATGCAACCATTAGAACTCAGCATATTCAATATGATCTTAGAAAGTAGTAATCTATGGTAATGTTGAATAATTGTTGCCTATTCTTTAAAATGAGGAAAATGTGTGTTTTCTGCTTTCTGGTATTTTATAGGTTAAAATAAAGAAAATATTGTGTACAAATGATAAAATGTTTGAGTTATTTTTGTGTCAGAGTTTCTAGCATTATCCAGATGGTTGCATGATAAAGCAGTCATTTACATCTTGAGGATCCAAGGGGAGGGATCCAATTGTGAGTCCTACATATTCAGTTTTTTAGGAGGGGGATTGCAGACCCATTGAATCTTTGTTCTTCACTCTTCCTGTTGATTTCACAAGGGGATGGTCAGACGTTCCCTTCCCCAATTTGACTGAAATTGCACATACGTACAGTACTTAAAACTAAATGTTTAAATATGGAGTCATAGCACGCACTTCTCAAATGGCTTCGAGAAAAAACGATTTTAATTTTTGGCTATATTATTAAAAGCTTGATAGCGCG